>JARQOC010000012.1:34585943-34648293 GCA_033576535.1 Allobates femoralis
TCAAAGAATTGATCAATTGTTTGCCAAATGTCTCAGTTTAAAGTACAGTTAGAAATTATGTGCACATGCACTTTTTGTATTGCGTGCTAACCTTAGGCAGCGCTGGCTTCTTGGCTTTTTTGTGTTCCTTTCTGTGTATTATGTAATTTTCAATGATGTTAGAGCATATTTCGGCTCTTGGGTATTAGGTGATGCTTTTGCACCTCCCCACCAATTTACTTTATAATGGCCACAGTGGTGGCATTACTATGTGGAGCAGTTGGAGGATCAGTAATAGGGACACCGCGGTAGCAGCTTAGTATTGGGGGATCTGTAGGATGCGGAGTTTGTGCAGGTTGGCAATAGATGGGGACGATGATGGAAATGTTAAAATTCAGATTTGTCTTTTTTGTAATCTCTGTAGATAAGTTGTGGAGAAGTTGTCGTGTTGGTCTGGGCCGGATGGAAAATATAGTATGAGAAAAGTGACAACTCCATGAGAAAGAATGTCAGAGATAAGTCACCATCTATAACTGTACTGTGATCTCTTATGGTGTGATCTCTGCAGGTATCTACCACTATATGGTCACTACTTAGTGGTAATGTCAGTTGTCTACAACTTTATCATTGATGCTTTATCCTTAAGATAAATTATCAATGTTTGATCAATGGGATAGCGACAACAGACAGCCTCACGATCCGCTGTTCTCTGTGTCAATGGTGGTCATAACTCACAATTATAGATCTGCACAGCTCTGATAACCGAATAAAGGCTGCAGCTGAGTACGGCGCAACTGCCCCTATTGGTCTGAATAGATGGTGTATGTGCAGTACTCAGCTGCAACCACTATAGAGTTGATGAAACCATGCTGTGCAGCTCTAGCCGCAATATCAATAGCCTAAGAATCTAGATGAACTCTGGGAGGCATGTAAGACTGCATTCTTTGCTATTTCTGATGATTTCATTAATAAATTGCATGAATCATTGTTGAACTGCATAGATGCAGTCCTTCAAGCTCATGGAAATCACACAAAATATTAAATGTGACTCTAATAGCACCACAACTTCATTCACCAATGTTATGCAACATATATTTGTACTTTAAGTTAATTGTTTGAATATCGCATTACTTTCTGTGGGTGACAAAACTTTTGTCTTGCCAAAATCTGACCGTTCTGTGTTCATGAAATGATCAATATTTCAGCATTGATGCCAATTTATTTTCTTAACCTAAACCACATTTGGGAGGGTTTCAGCTTTCAAAAGAGTCATTTATAAAACCAATGCATGAATTTAACGTCAGGTTATAAGCTTTTATTTACATAACATGGATAACATGGATAAGCGACATAACTTTTGTCAGGGAGTGTAATTACTACATAGACCCACTAACTACACTCAACTGCTACATAGCCCCTCCCACTAGACTAGAGTCCTACTAGCACCACCCACTTGACTAATGAGTCTCTAGTGGGTGGGGCTATGTAGTAATTGATGAGCCTGGTGGGTGGGACTATGTTGGAATCAGTTCTAGTGGGTGGTTCTATGTAGTGAATGAGTCTGGTGGGTGAGGCTGTGTAGTCATTCACGGCCTTCCCTGTACGACTTAAGCTACATTGACAGTGTAATAAGTGTCTTTAAGTGATTGTCAATGGATTTTATTCTTGTTGGTTTATGGCATTTGTGTATGTTCTCTGCTTGCACACTAATTTAAGAAAACGTACATAACAATATGCTTCCAGTATACATAATGATGGCTGCCGTGTTCACGGACAGAGTATTGAGGTCTGCTTTTCTCCAGAGCTCGCTGATTCGGATAGCAGGCAGGTGGTAGACATAATATTCCTTTTTTCCATCCTGCCGTAATCTGATTAGCAGCAGTGTTTGCATTAGTCGTGGCCGCAGTTTGTTTGTTTTCCAGGTGTACTTCAGATTATGAGGGCTGGGAACATGGAAGCTTGTCTGTATCTATATCTCTGACTTCTATCTTCACCTCAAGTGACGGATCAAATATAATCACTCAGTGGTTGTCTCGTGTTCCGATCTGACACTATGGTAATAATTCTATCCAGTGGCGTAACTTTACGCCCATGGGCCCCGGTGAGAAAGCTCCAATGGGGCCCCAAATTACTGCAAATCTTTAAAGGGAACCAACCACCCCAAATGACCCCCCCCGGACTGTTAATATGTGTCCCTACACCCAGCACACACATTTGGGGCAATCGTTTTTGCTAAAAAAACTGTTTAGTAAAAGCTAAGATATAGCTTTTGAAGTTTAATAAATTCAGACGGATGGGTGTTACCTAGCTTTGTCCTCGTGCAGTGTTCGTGCCTGTCAGCCTCCTCTTCCCCCCTCCCTTCAGTGAAGCCCTTCTGTGCAAGCCGAAAATGAAAGGGGGCGGGGCTCCGGCATGCCGCGATTTAGCCCCGCCCCTTTCATGACGCGGCCAGGCTCTTGCCCTGCTTTCACACAGCGTTTTTGTGCTGTCCGAGGGGATCAGACTTTTCGCTGCTCCCCTCGGACAGCATCGGATCCAAACTGATGACTGCAATCGGATGCCAAATAGGCATCCGATCCCGATATTTTGCAGCATCAGTCTGGATCCTCTCCTCCTCTCCCTGCTCCTCCTGTCACCTTTCTCCCCTCCTCTCTCTGCTCCCTCTTTGCCCCCTCTGTCTCCCCTCTTTCGACCGCTCTTTGTCCCCTCTGTCTCCCCTCTTTGCCCCCTCTGTCTCCCCTCTTTGTCCCCTATTTCGCCCCCTCTTTTGCCCTCTTTGTTCCCCTCTTTCCAGGCCTTTAAAAATAAAAAAAATCTTCATTCTCACCTCTCCACGACACCCGCGCTGCTTCCAGCTTCTTCTTCTGATCAACAGGACCTGGCGTGATGTCACAGTCACATGACCGGTTACCGCGGTAACCGGTCATGTGACTCAACTGTGACGTCAGGCCAGGTCCTAGACGCACAGAGCGCTGGAGGCATCGCTGGATCGTAGAGAGGTGAGGATAATGATTTTTTTTATTTTTAACCCTTTTATTTCACTGGATATCACTTCTGCAATGTATTAATATACATTGCAGAAGTGATATTAGATGGCACAGAGCGGTATTAGTGTACTGAGCATGCTCAGTGCACTAACATCGGGTCCGAGGAGACATCAGCTGTTTCCTCGCTCCATAGGCCCCATGTTATTTGGCGCGGATCAGGTCGGATCCAATTCGGTCCGATCTGACCCGCTGTGCCAAAAATCGCAGCAGGCTGCGATTTTGGGCACAGCAAAAAATCGTCCAGGATCGGATCCGACAAAAATCGGATGCCAATTAGGCCAAATCCGATGTGATCCGTGCCCATAGGATAACATGGGGCCAAAATCTGATCCGTGGCTGTCAGTTTTACAACGGACAGCCACGGATCACAGAAAATCGTGGTGTGAAAGCACCCTTAGGTGCAGAGATGGGCGTGCATAATTTACCACGCAGCAGCAGACAGGCGGGGCATTTTCGGCTTGCACAGAAGGGCTTCACTGAAGGGAGGGGGAGAGGAGGCTGACAGGCACAGGAACACTGCACTAGGTAACACCCATTCGTCTGAATTTATTAAACTTCATAAAGCTATATCTTAGCTTCTACTAAACAGTTTTTTTAGCAAAAACGATTGCCCCAAATGTGTGTGCTGGGTGTAGGGACACATATTAACAGTCCGGGGGGGTCATTTGGGGTGGTTGGTTCCCTTTAATAGTATTAGTCTTTTTCTATAGGCCAAAGGGACTTTTGGGGCCCCCTAGGCTGCAGGGCCCGGGTGCGATCGCAACCCCTGCACCTGTTGTAGTTACGCCCCTGATTCTATCTAGACAAATACACTCTATGCAGAAAAGTATGTGCCCCCTCCATATTACACTACAGGAACTTTTGTGACCTCCATTTTCCATCCATGGACATTTATATGGCATCGGCTCTTGTGCAGATATGATGGCTCCTGATATTCTGGGAAGGATTTCTACGAGATTTTAGAGATTTTCCCATTCATTTGTGAGGTGACACTGATGTTAGGGGAGAATCTGAGCTCACAACCTCTGTTATTAGTGTTGGATGGGGCTGAGGTCCGGTCAGGTTCTTCCACACCAGACTCTCCCAAAAATGGCTACATAGACCTTGTGGACCCGGCACAGTCATAGGGAACAGAAAAGGTCCTTCCCCAAACTGTTCCAACGAAGCTGGAGGCTACAATTCTCCACAATTTGCCTTATGCTGATGTGGCCCATGCGTCTGGCCACCACAACATTGTATTGCTGTAACATCATGTAACGCCATGTCTGATGGGAATTGGGCTTTCTCTGCTGGATGTCTGAACTGAACACACACTGCCTGATCTCTAATCAGGAAGCTGAAGCTGAGCACTGAAGGGCTGGGTTGGGCTGTGACTCCTGCTCTGGTTGGAGGGAGGGGTTAGTTAGTGTGGACTAGGACAGATTAGGTGAAAGAAGTCCAGTGACGAGGCAGCAGAAGCTGCTCTGAAAGGACCAATTGCAATCAGGTGAGCTATCCTTAGGTCATCCAGGCTTATAGGGCCTGGTGGCAGACCTGGATGCTGGTGAGTTTCAAGCTGACCAGCCACTTAAGTAGAAATACTCCGGGTGTTAGTAGTACAGAGGATCAGCGAACTGTTATAGGCATCGATACCCACAGGATCCGCACTACCAGTCTGGCATGAGGTAGCCCGCAGTAACCTAGAGGGAATAATAGAAGCTAAAGGCACCAGGAAACCTAGAACTCAAGGAAAGTCAACAGGAAGGCCATATTACTCATGCAGCAAAGCAGACTACAGTTCTCATTAGACTGGCCAGACCCCTTGCCTGATGGTGGACGTACTACCCTGGACCAGCTACAGAGACTTGCAGTAAAAAGGTAAAGAAAAAAATTGACTCCTGCTTACTTTCTCCACTACACTCATCACCATTACCCCTTCATCTCTCTGGGAGCAAGCCCTTGTTGGGGAGAGTTAACCGTCTGTGCTGAACTACCAACTATCTCCCAGGGATCCCCGGCAGTACCCCTTTAGGCATATTATCCCAACTGGCATCACGAACAAACTTTATCCCCACTATTACCCCCTTTACATGTGTGGTTAGGACCACAGATGCTGGTTTACTGTGAACCGAACTCTGACACAGCTGCTGAGTACCCTAGCCCTTGCTACCAATACATTCAAGAATTAGACCTTTACTTCTAATGAAGAGAAATTCTAAGGCCGACCCCTGATAACAAGCCACCAAACTGTGCAGTGGGCTCAATGCAGCCAGGTGCATCCACGTAACCCAGACTCCTCCATCAGATCCACTGACAGCAGTGTGATCCATCACTGCACAGAACACATCTCCTTCAGATTCCAGTGGTGGTGGCCTTAGGCTGGCTTCAGACTTGCGTTCCCTGCCGTTGCATATTGCGGCAAGGGAGTGCAATCCGAGCACAAGCACCGCCCATCCCTAAGTTTAACATGGGGACGCACGGTGTATGCGCTCGGGTGTGCATGGCCGTGCACACTCATTGATCCCCATGTGTGATTTGTACGCATGCGGATGCTTGCGTACAAATCATACATTCTCGTCCGCACCATGAACACGACATGTCGCGTTCATGGTGCGGACAAGAATGTATGAATTGTGAGCAAGCATCTGCATGTGTACAAATCACACATGGGGGACAATGGGTGCTCACGGCCATGCACACCCGAGCGCATACACCGTGCGTCCCCATGTTAAACTTAGGGACGCGCGGTGTATGCGCTTGGCTTGCGCTCCCCCGCCGCAATACGCAGCGGTGGGGAACGCAAGTGTGAAGCCACCCTTACACTGCTCCATCCAATGCATGACATTGTGCTTGGTAGTATAAAGCATCATGCAGCTCTCAGCAAGGCACATTGTTTACTGATGTTAATTCCAGTGGAGGGATTTTTTTCCTTTGTTTGCAATACATTTACATTACATTAGAATTAGAAAATCCTTTCCCCAAATGAACCATCCCAGAGTTCTACTGGTTGGGCTTGTCTAATTACCAGTAATGACCTGGATAAATGTTGCTTTATCAGGGGGTCAAAATATTGGATGGCAATGCAATACATGGTCAGACTCTGTCTCTGTAGCTGCTCTGGTGTGAGGTCCTTGTTATATGAGATCCATGTACCCCATTAGGATGTCTGGACAGAGGTTGTGCAATAAATGGATCAGTTGCTCACATCACATTCCCTTATGATGACCAGTAATTACAGCTCTAATAAATGGCGCCACTTCTGACCGCAGCATGAAGCCACACGGAGACATGACCGGACACTCATGGCGCCAGCAAGATGCTTCCTCTTCTGTTCTGGTGGTGTCAGGTGTTTCCTGGGACACAGCATCACGGTCATGTGTAACAAATGATCATGTCCTGCTAGCTTATATTGTATGAGATTACATGAGAGTTCGCCTTCCCTCCCCCAAAACTGAACTGCATTGGTTGTGTTTGGCCTTACACCTTGGCCTATTGAATGATTTTCACCATTTTAAAGGCTCTATCCCTGCACATTGCTGGCTGTAAAATGACTTAATGCAGACTCAAATCCATTAGTGGGATTGTTCTAGATGAGGGTATGTAAGACTGAGTTCACATGTCACAATTCAGGCAGCAGATGGCCGGCACACGGCACAATACACGGCGTGGTACAACGGGATGGCATAGGGAAGGAAAGCCCTGCTGGTAGGGAGCGGGAGAAGGGACGCCTCCTAACACTAACCTATGTCTATCCCAGAACTCCCCTAGCATCCCTATGTGGATCCTTCCCCCCTGATGCTGTCACGTGCTTAGTCCCTAGCTGTCACCTCTACGCACACTGTTTAGTGTTAAGGCTGGTAAGTGAACTATACGTCCGACCTCAGAAACATTGCTGAAATCTGTGGGGAACCTTAGCAACAGGTATTTATTTTGCTCACGTATATAGCGCTATACATTATACGGCACGTTTCAGACCTGATCAGGTATTCATGTTCCCTGCCAGGGGTTTGAAGCATTAGACAAATTGTCCACAATGTTCACGTCCTACACAGCCCCTTCTTAAATGGTATAGTGCTTTAAAGAAAATAATTAAACCAAACTTTAGTCGCCTCCTATAGAAACGTTGACATCAGTGACTTTTAATGCTTAGTTCACAGCACGCATCATCAAGTAACTAATAAATGTAAAACATATATAAAACATTTGTGTTTTGTAACTTTGCACAAAGTTAAAAGGTGAAAACAAACCCCACAGATCTGGTGCCTGCGCTCTGCTGTGTAGGATGAGGACGTTCTCTGTTCCATTATCCTTTGCAGGTGCGGCCGTCCTCCGTTATGTGGCGCCCCGCCGGGTGAGCCGCCACCAGAGGTACTGCACTTCTGCAGTTAGGGAGTTTTGTGCCCCTGTTCTCCAGGTGCTGGGATGGCATAGTTGAGCCCAAAACAAAAAACACACGCAGCGACAAACCCTGGGACAATGGGAGGACCTGGAGGGAGGGCCTAGGTCACAAAAAGGGGAAACAGGAAGTGGTAGAGACAGTACAAGGAAACTGAAGGTAGTAACATCGACTGTCGAGGAGTGGTGGTCGAGGCAGTGTGGTGCAGACTCCCGTGGGCTGAAGCAATGCTACCCCGCTCGACCGGGAGGGATCCTAAAGATGTCTGAGACACACAGAAGCACCCGTGGTATCTGAGCTCTGTACTGAGGACGGCCTTGAGAGCCTGGGCGATAGAGCGACGACCCGCTCACCTCAAAGGAAAGTTACCCCTTATAACACAGAGAGATGAGACCCATCAGAAACTGTGACACCGAGAGAAAGTAGAGAATGGGCGCCAACCATGGCTTGACTGTACTAACCCAACTCTGGAGAAAGAGCTGTACCGGAGAGTGGCAAGGAAAGTACCCGGTGGCCATGTTTTAACACCCAAGTAAAAGTAACACAACTGCAGCTGTGTTGTCTGTGTCTTTCTTGAGCGGCGACCACCAGCTGCAGAGGTTGCCTGGAACACCAATGGTACTGTCGACGGAGTGAACATCTGACAAGGTACCAGCCGGGGGAACTACTCCACTGCCCTGGGGACTAAGCTCCACCTGCGGGGAGCGACGACATCCAAGCTGCCGGCCATCGTCCCCAGAGGTTCTCAAGCAGTGGCGGCCGCCCTGGCCGTATACCGCAGGTGGCATCACGAATACCCCTTTTCCCCTGAGACTTTTCCTAACATCCCCAGTTTATTTAAATGACACCACCAGGCACCCGAGTCTTCCACAGCCCTGGAGTGGGCGTGTCACCGCGGCTCTGAAAGAACATGTCTCGTGCGCCTTAAGAACTGTTAACATTGTGTAAGAACTGGTTCACAAAATAGCGGCAGGGATGAACAGGCGCCATGTGCAGGTCCATGGGCGTGTCTTGGCCCTCATAGTGGGAAGGACCTTGGAGAAGGCTCGAAATAGCAGGCTCGCCCCGAGTACTAAAGAAAAGCCAAGGGGGCCTGCTATCAAGAGTTGTTGACCCTGCCAAGATGAGGAGACGAGGCCTGATAGGTGAGGCCTTGAGAACTTTTCTGGAGGAGAGGATGATTTGCAGGCAAGTGGCCCTAACCTCTAAAGTAAGACTGTGAAAGTCCTTGTATATAGTAGTTAGCATGTGTAAATAATGTGAATAAAGAGTTAGTTAGGTACCGGAGAATGTACAAATGTAAATTATAGTGTGTACATATTTTACCCGCCATGGACACTCTACAGCTGGGCGGAGGACATTGACCAGAACTTGTTTTTGAGCCCCAGTTTTTGAGCCCCCTCACTGGACTTGTTTGTTTTTCTGAATGAGCACGTTTTATTTTTACTACTTTTGCAAGCTTTTATATTTTTATATGACTGGACTTTGTTGTGCAACGTTTAAGTCCTGTGCCTCCCAAAAGGGAAGAAAAATGCTGAGTAATGTTGTTTGTTTGAATGCATGCATATAAAAATGTTTTGTGAGTGTCCAAGGTACTGGGTCGCTCGGGGACGAGCTTGTTCTGCCAAGGGGGAATGTGGCGCCACCTGCGGCTAGCGATGCCATCCAAGCCGACAACCATCATCCCCAGACGCTCGGAAGCAGCGGCGGCTGCCCTGGCCACATACTGCAGGTGGTGTCATGAATACCCCTTTTCCCCTTAGACTTTCCCTAACATCCCCCATTTATTAAATGACACCACCAGGGTCACGGGACTGGGTCTCTGCCCCCGTCTGTCCCCGTGAAAGGAACCAAAGAGAGGTGAAGTAGAACAATGAGTGACCGGGAGTGTCAGTTACATTTCCTCCAATGTTGTCTTTCTCTTCTGCTCTCTTTATATCCAGTCTGACTGGATGGGTTTGATGCTACATTTAGTCCTTGTCATGAAAGTGAAGCGGTGCACAACATAATAACATTGAGTCAGATGCACTTTAATGAATAAGGTGTAACCGGCCGTACAGGTGAGAATATTGGAGGTCACACCCAGTAACACTGCATTCGACAAAATAAAGACAAAATAAAGTCACGTGTCCAGTTATAAGGAGAGTACATTCTCTGGGCCTTTCACTTGCACCACAGATTTCTAACCCTGTACCCATATGAACTTTTTCTGTTGTAGACAACAAAACTTATTAACTGTAGTCAACTTTACATTTTCATTATTTTGCTTTGGTGCCATCTGCTGGCCACTATCAGTATTACACCTGGTCTTGTGTTTAGCTATGTGCGCACTTTGAGGATTTGGTTGCAGAAATATCTGCACTGACTCTGCATCCCTTCATAGGAAAAATGTACGCCTTTGGTGTAGTTTTTTATGCGCTTTTTCATGCATTTTTCTTGCTTTTTGGGCTGGAAAAACACAAAAATTGACATGATGCAGATTTATTTCTGCTCGAAATCTGTAAGGAAAAAAATAAGACGTGCACAAAACGTCAGGATTCAAATTGACTTTGCTGGAATAAGGATTTCCTTCAGGTTTTGTGACAAAACCACACTCAAAAACGCATCAATAAAGTGTGCACAGGGCCTTAAAGTGAATCTGTCAGTGCAACACCCACCAGGGTCGGGGGGTACTCGGTAGCTGGGCTGGTTGACTTTCTTGGGGAGGTCACGGTGGCTGTGACCCGGCTCCGTGGCCCTGGCCGTGCAGTTAAGTGGTATTTTCAGGGGATGAAGGTGACACCACCTGCGGCGTTCGGCTAGGAATAGCCAACGTTGCAGATTAGGACTCCCTGGGCCAGATGGTGGTGCAGCCAGGATGGTATCGCGGGGCCCCAGGGCTTATTGGGACAGTTTATTAGGGTGGTTGTAATTGTTGGGGTGCAGAACAGAGGGTGCAGAAATAACTCGAGGACACATGTGGCTCCCTGCCATTACAGAACCACCTAAAGCATGGATGGATTTCCACAGTAGGTACTTGCATACACCTGACACCTTCCACTCCAGACCTGTAGGGGGAGCTCCACTTGCTGCCTTTAAGCAAGATCCCCTATAAATACTGGTGCTGGGGGTGGAGTTAGCAGAGTGTGCAGTTGCTAGAACTGTGAAGACGTCCTGGTGTGTTGGAGCCGCGCTAGGCCCGAGCCAGTTGACAGTTAACCAGCCTAACCAGTGTGAGGGCCTAAGAGTGAGGTCGAAGGCAAGGCGAAATGAGCGAAGTAACAGCAGACTGGGGGCAGAGGAGCCGTACCGGTTCACCCCAGAAAACAACCCGGACACGAGTCAGTCTGCAGGAGAGCATGTAGTCCAGCAGAGACACCAATTCACCGAGGAGACTCCAGTCTCCCGGACACCTGCACAGCAACCGAGAAGGGAGCCAGGCACCGCAGAAGTCATAGCGGTAGTCCACACAGAGGTTTCCCTCCACACAACACATGTGACAGAGACACAGAGGAGGCCAGGGCTAGTTTCACAGGGGTCAGAGGCTTCACCAAGGGAAAAGCAACAAGGAGGCCTTATACTCACTCGCTGTGGAGATCCAGAAGTGTTTCCCAATCACTGGAGTGTGCCCTGGATGGTATCTTCAATACCACTAATAAAGGTACAGAAACAACTCTGTGTGTGTGTCCGTTTCCCCAACCCTGACCCTGTCCAGCTCAGAGACTGTAGCAGCGGCCTAGCCACCTCCCTGTGCGAATCCCTGTCACCTCATCACAACCCCGGGGACTCTGCTCCGCCCGTGGGGAGCTATACCATCCAGCTGCCCGTCCATCATCCCCGGAGGCCCACAGCAGCACTTGTGCCATCACCAGAAACCAGAGGTGGCGTCACGAGACATTTATTCCCTTTTCTTTTTCTAATTTACAATTGACTACCAGGGCTACGGGCCTGGGCACCAACCACCGAGACAGCACTCCCCAGAACAACGCCCGGGTAAGAGTTCCCATAGACCCTTGGGTGAATCACACAGGGTTTGTAATTTCCTATACCTTTACTTGGCAGATGATGGTGCAGTCCAGGGCACTGTTTACAGGTGGTAGAAGAGGTCCGGTCAACTGGGAAGCATTTGTGGGTCTGCCATGCCAGGTGGGTTTGGAGGCATTCCTGCTGCGCTTTCCCTTTAGGTCCCTGCTGCTTGTAGCTACACTGTGGCTCTTTTCCTGCATGTTGGTTCTCTCCCCATATGGCAGGCAGCACGAGCCTATCATGGGTACCACTGAACTGGTGGCGGCTCCTGGCTCTCAGTATGCTGCTGTCCCAATGGGTATTCGGTGTGGCCAGGAGACTTACAGCCTCCTGCCCTCCAGATTTAGCTGTCTGTGCATGCAACATCTGCACAACCAAGGACTCTGGTGTCTTTTTTTTCTAGCGCAACACTCCGGGGTGAGCTCACTCGCAGCTCCATGACCCAGAGCTCTCCCCCATATCTCTCCTCTCCCTTTTCTTGCCTCACTGTTCTGCCTTACCCCTCCTCTGGGCCGGAATATAGAGAGCAGCTCCCCTGAAACGTGGTTTAGAACTACCCCTTCAGGCCTGGAGTCAGGAAAAGTGTTGCATGCTGGGTGTTGCCTAGCGTGGGGACCTCCTCCTGCTTCCAGGCATGACATCACCCCCAGTGGGGTGCCACATTCTCCCCTAGTAAAATTCAGTATGTCCTGGAGCATGGAAACATAACAAAACAGGTTTATTAACAACAATATACAGTATTATAAAAATAAAAATGAAAAAATAAAAAATGAAAAAAAAAAAAAAATTACAAAAACCACTGTGGCAACCGGACCACTGGGGTGCCACATCAGCATTTTTTTGCTATGTAATCTGAGTACAGCATGCAGCAAGGGGTTAAAGTATTGAATTCGAGGATGTGTTACATGCCCTCTCCTGTGCTGCTGTTAACCTAAACTGAGCATTTTATCCCTAAGATATCAACATTGTTGTGACTAGCTGGCTGTCGTTAAGCGTTAAGGGCAGTGTTAAGTATAAGTAGAGGAGTTCAATGGCGGTAGCACAGAGACACAGAGGCAAGTTCACTCTCTCCCAGATACTTTACTGGAAACAAGCATCTATTAATACAGCGCTCACAGTTTGGTACAGATGTACAGGTAGCCTTCCGGGTGGCTGTAAGTGGATGCAAAGTGGTATGGAGGTACCCGTGGTATAGCTTAGTTGACGAACCCGTGTCCTGTGTTCCCTGCCTGGGATAAGTCCTTTCCCTGTTCCATCGAGGTAATCCTGGGGCTCCTTTTCCTTCCCTTTTGCCTCTCCAACTTCAACCATGACCTCTATGGAATCACGGGTGGACCGCTCTGTAACGGCAGGGTGCTGTGGCCGGTAAACAAACCGCAGCCGGTTGACGACTTCAGAGCTGGACTCTGGCCGTTTCCTCGGATCCGGCTTTCTGTGGTGGACTGGGGAAGCTCCTCAGAGTATGATCGCTTCACACTGGGGTTCCCCCTTTCTCTCTCGGGCCAAGACTCATGCGTCAGGCATCCGCTCTCAAGGTCCCCTCAGGACCCCCTTTCATCTTCCCTCAGGTGCAGTCTGCAACTTTCCTGTTCTGTCCTCCCGACTCTCCTAACCCTCCCCCCGGGTGACCTTACGCCGGCTTGAGTGTGGGAGTGCTGGGATTGGGTCACTCCCACCTGCCTCTGCATCCACCTACAGTTGGGGAAAATTACACCGCTTTTATGGGTGGAATACCCCGGTGTGACGCCTGACCATCTGGGGCGCCACACAATACGCACTATATGGTAAAACTGACAAGACCGTATAATGCCTCAGGTCAGTATGAGTTCATAGATACCAAACTTGTATACTGTTATTTAAGTGGTGAAAAAACAAATCAGTAGTTTTTAATGAAATAGAGTTGCGCTTTTGTGACATTTTTCGTGACCAGCAGCGTTCTCATTTTTTGGGATCTGGGGCAGTGATGGCTTATTTTTTGCGTCTTGAGCTTCTAATAATACCATTTTTAGGGTAGGTATATTGTTTTGATTGCCCATTATTGCATTTTATTACAATGTTGCAGCAACCAAAAAGATGTTATTTTGCCATTTGGACTTTGTTTTTCCGGTAAGCAGTTTACAGATCTGATTAATTGATTTTATATTTTGATAGATCGGGCATTTCTGAAAGTGGGGATACCAAATGTGTGTTTTATTTTTAAGAGTTTTATTTTCAATGGGGCAAAAGAGGGGTGATTTGAATGGTTTGTTTTTGTCATATTTTTAAAACTGTTTTGTTTTATTTACATGGCCCCTTAGGGTGCCTCAGTACTGCCTGTGCGATCGCTTGTGTCACATTGTTTAGCATCTCTGTAGATAGAACAAATGATCACTTTCGGTCGGTGACTTCATATGGAATTGCCGGCAAAAAGTGAGTCATGACAACATCCGGGGTTATCAGCTGACTGCACGCTGTCATACCAATGCATCGAGGGCCTATGATTGCATCACGGGGCCACCGATCCTGGCAGGGAACAGTGCAATCCCTGCCAGGGTGCTTTGGATCGTGCTGTCAGTGATTGACAGAAAGATATAATGGGTTAACAGTGCTGATTGGATCATTTGACATGTGAAGGGAATGATGAGAGCTCAACACGTGAGCTCGCATCAAAAAAAGGGAGGTAGCCTTGAACGTGCCCATACATCTAAGTCCATAAATGGGTTAGGAGCTCAGTGTCTCTAGACATTATACATACAGAGCTTGGGATGTGTAGGATGGGTGGGGGAAGATTTCTCTGCTCTTCTAAGTTTAAAAGTCTAAGAACTGCTGCACCCAGCAATGTAAGTGATACATTGTTGGATTCAGGGTCCCTTTGCCTACAATGCTGCTCGTAGATGAGGTAGGAAAAACCTGCTGACAGATTCCCTTTAAAGGGCCACTTAAAACACATTGATAAACATGTGCAGAAGCAAAGTTACAAGTTAGTACATAGACGTCATGTTAACGGGGAAGATCTCCGGGGAGATATTGTTTTTGCACTGTCCCTGCGCTCCTACATGATGAAGCTGAGCTGGGCACTACAGTTCTAGGATCTATAGATCTCTTATAAATAGATAAAATCACATCTGCTCCTCAGCTCCCACCCCTCCTGTATGGGACCATACATAACAGAGCAGAGAAAGCTTCATACTGGGGGCTCTGTGATCACTCTACACTCCAGCTCCCTCATACATCTTGTTGGTGTAACGAACTGGCAACATGGCTGCCAGCTCCATGCTCTCACTATATGCCAGCCCCCATTCTATATCCCCGATGTATGTATTGCTGTACGCTTGCAGGCACAACCCCTGTTCATTACACTATCAAGAAGTATGAGGGGGCTATAATGTAGGATGATCATGAAACCCTGGTAGCCATGCCCACACCACACTCCACACATCCTCACCAAACCCCCACCATGCCACAACACCCTGCCACCATGACCCCCACCACCCCCCAACATGCCCTCCCCACACCCTGCCACCATGCTCCCCACCACAGCCCTCACCACACCCCCCACCTTGCCCACACCACAGCCCTCACCACACCCCCACCATGCCCCTCCACACACCGCCTGCTGTCAGCAGCAGCATGAGGCGGAGTCTGCTCTGTGACGTATTGTCCCATACAGGAGAGGAGCAGATATGATTTTATTGATTTATAAGCGATCTATTGGTCCTAGCTCTGTAGATCCCAGCTCACTTTCATCTTGTATGAGGGCAGAGACTGTACAAGAAATGTTCTCTCCCTGGAGTTCCCCTTTAAGATCTGGTTTGGCTCATGATCAAACCATGTGGTGATGTAAGTTGTGAACGCTTGTAGCACGTGGAGTCCAGGTCTTGCCTGCAGGGAGGAGAGGGATACATTTCAGAAACAGAGAGACGCAGGAACAAAGAAGAAACGGCACCGGATCAAGAAAACAGTGGCGTTTCCACCAGATAATAAATTCCATATTAATGACAGGTGACCGGGCCTGTTAATGCTCAAGCACAGCTGACATGGAGCAAAACCTAAGATGAATGGATGGTCTTGGTAAGGAGGTTCTATGCTTTTTTTCAGTCTTTTTAATATCTTCAAATAGACACAAAATTCCATTGGCCTTTAGTTCTTCCTATTATTATTATTGCCTCATCCACATCAATGTAACCATCAAATTAATTATGATATCTGTGTTATAATGATGTAAATGATGATCGTATACTGCTAAATAAAACATCCAAAATAAATCCCATATAGTGCATTCAAAATAATGCTATGCCCAGCAACAATGTCATTATAGTGCCTTGTATAGTTCCAAACAGCGTCTATAGTGCATGCATAGTGCAGTACTGCCATACTGTCCCCCCCCCCCCCAAAATAGAACCTATTATTTAATTAATACTTTTTCACCAAATATTGGGTGCTATAAGGTCGATGACATTTGGTCATCAATGAGACAAATGATCACTAGAGGGAGACAAAGATCCATCATCTGACTCCACTGCACTTGTGAATGGTTCAAAATCCTCTCCAAAATCCCAATCATAAGGGTAAAAAAAGACAAAAAAGTTCAGAACTGTGAACATCCTGAGGACTAATTGGGCAGTGAGCGGATTACACTGGATTACGTTTAGTTTCACAAGTCACATTCTTTTGCACTTTTTTGATGGTTTTTCTATCCATTATTGGGGGTGCAGAGCTCAGGGTTGTATATCAGAGATTTTTCTTTATTTAAAAGGACATATAGGAAAAGATAATGCGGTTGTATGAAGAGCAGTGGGGTTCCCGTATGTCACGAAGGACGATCCCGACAAGTTATAGTAATTATTTTCTTCTGATCTCCCCATGGTAATTTGTGTCCGTACTAGAGATTAGTGATCTCCAACCTAGAGCTACAACCTCCAGTACAAGCTGATAAAATGTCACCATGGTTGTGATGGTAGATATGGTGGGTTATATTTTACTGCATTTTACCAGTGCTCTTCCTATACTGTGTATTCAGCCTTTCCCCCTTCCTGTGTACTCATTACAATCCTGAAGGTCTGATAATTGAATTACTATGGACTTGTCCTTACTTGGTCATTCTAGTCCTCTGCCTGCCGATGTGTGAACTACCCCCATGGAGTGTATCAATAGACCTGGTTTTGGATTGAGAGGTGGTTGGGGGGAGGAGAGGCAGTAATATTTGAGTCTTTCTGTGGACAGGCAGTACGATTTTAGTCTTGGAGTGGGACGCTGAGTTTAGACCAGATCCACGAAGGAACTTTGAGAAACCTGAATTACATGGAGATGCAATATACTGCTGGATTGTTTTTATGGATTTTTATGATTTTGAAGCAATGAAGGTTCTTGGGCTGTTCACTTATCTCTCCCTCTGTTGATTGTGGGATACCGGAGAAGGACCCCGTGACAACTGGTTGCAACAGTGGGATCAACAGAGCACAGCCCAATGGAGAACCACCCACAGAGTGAGTACCGACACTGGACTGTATCCAGTCTACAGGAAAGAGCCAGAGACCTGGGCCGGAACTACCAAAAGAGGCTTTAATAGATCTACTGGTGGGTGCTAGCCTGGCCACCTCCTCCCAGATGTTTATCAGACAGGTGCTGAAGTCGGGGAGCCCCACCCCAAAAAGCCAGTGGTTGGTGTGGTACGAAGAAGAGATGGCGGCTCTGGGCCCAGGCGTCTCTCAGGAGTATAATGAGGAGGCTATTCGCTGAGCACAGCGGAGACGAGAAGCAATGGAACTCGAAAGAGGGAGTAATGCGATTTGGAGTGTAAACCCAACGATCCGAGAGTCTGCACGGATCACCAGGACAGACTGCAAGCCATTTGATGAGACTTCTGGAGATGTGGAAATCTTCTTCAAGGACTTTGAGCAGTAGTGTGCCGTGATGGAGGTGCCCCACTCTGGCTGGATGCGAATATTAGTGGGACTCCTGAAGGTACCGTCACACGCGGCAATATTGCTAGGCAATTTCACTGGCAATTTGCTGGTTGCAGTGAAATCATGGACACACTGTTACATTTGTACAAGGCAACAAATTAGAACAATGTGCCCATGATTTCACTGCAACCAGCAAATTGTCAGTGAAGTTGCAAGCAATATTGCCGCGTGTGACGGTACCTTGAAAGGTAGCGTGGCTGAGGCTTATTGAAATATTGACTCACAGCGGAAGCGGGATTATAACTTTGTAAAACGGACTATCTTGGATTACCATGCTATCACCCCAGACTCGTATAGGGCCCTGGTCTGAGACCTTCCATGCACCACTAGGGGATCATTTAGGATGTATGCCCATAAGATGTCCCATGTAAAACAAAAAGGAAAAGGGGCGCAAATGTGTAGGATCCCCTTATTAAAAACGTCTAAGTGGCGTGGATAGGTGGCCACTCACCTTATCGGGTTGTGCAATTCCTGCACAACCCGGTTTACCAGCCTCCGCCGCCGGCGGTATATGCAATGCCTCTCCGCTCTCCTCTCTCCTGTTCAAGGCAGATTGTTTGTGCTGTTCCTGAGCTGCTCCAGCCGCCAGTCCCTCAAAAAGGGAGTAGTTTTCATGCAAAAAATAGTAATGGCGGTCTAATTAGGAGCGCTCTAAGGAACAAGCAGACATGTAAGATGTTTTCATAAATGTCAAACCTTTTATTAACTTCTTAGCTCCCATCACAGCTCCACATAAGATGTCCCAGGCATGTCAGAGATGGCTGGAAACAGAAAACGCCTTCATTGTGGAAGATGTTGTACAGGTATTTCTTATAGAAAAATTTCTTGCCAAATGCTCCTCAGATATATGGCAATGGGTCCTGGAATGCATGCCCCCACATTTGATAGAGCTGCAGTGGAGGAGGCTATTGAATGATAAATCACAGCCTGCCCCTGTGCCCCTCTGGTTAAATCTGCTCCTTCACCTAGCCGCAGGCCGGTAACAACCACTCCTCAAAATCCTGGGCCCCAACAGTTCCGACCACGACCTGGGGGAATTACAAAGAGGAGATGTTATGGATGCAGGAAAACTTGGCACCTGCAAAGTTGCCTCTCAAGGACTCTGAGGGAGCCCCATATACCCCCCCACCTCATCCGGTAAATCTTGTGCACTATAAACCACAGCCTGCCCTCGTGCCCCGGCCCACTCCAGTTATATCTGCCCCATCACCCAGCCACAAGTCGATTACCACACCTTACAATCCCGAGCCCCAACAGTTCCATCCACAACCTTAGTGAATCATGGAAAGGAAACTTTGACTATGGGCAACCTGGCCACCTGCAATCTGGTTGTACCTAGTGATGGGCGAATCCTAAATTACTCAGAATCGCTTGACTCTAGCGAGTCCGAGCCCGGGACTCGCTACTCGTTGCGAGTCTAGCGAGTCCAATGTTAATGAATGGGGAAGCGAGTAATAGCGAGTAGTGTGAGATTTACAAATCGCAGATGTGTCTCAGAAGCTTCAGCCTGAAACAATCCTAGTTTTGCCATTTATTTGCATTGGACTCGTTTACTTTGCAACTGTAATCGCTGGGAAACTCGCACAGATAAGAGTCCTGTCTGCTCTGTGTGCTGGCTGCCGCAGCTCCAGGGTCCTAGAGCCCGCCTGCTGCCTGATGTAGCAGTGCTGAGATTGTTCTCAGCCTGCTCATTCCCTGTGCATAGACATCTATATCTATGCACAGGGATGAGCAGAGAGGACATCGCGTTTTGGACTACGTCGGACGGAAGAGGATTTTTTTAATTAAAGATGGAGTCCCTAATGGCTTTTTTTTTTATTTCTAATAAAAAATTTTCTCTGTGTTGTGTTTTTTTTAAAACAATTTAATAGAAATTCATGGCGGTCATGTCTAATATTGGCGTGACCGCCATAAATTTCGGGCTTAGGGCCAGCTGATAATACAAAGCTGGCCCTAACCTCTTTATTACCCAGCGTGCCACCGCCACCAGGGCCGCTGGAAGAGCGGGGTTCAGCGCCAGAGGATGGCGCTTCAATGAACGCGCCATCTTCTGGGGCGGCTGCGGGCTGCAATTTGCAGCGGGGGGTGCCCAGAAAGCTTGGGCATCCCTGCGCTGCGGATTCCAGCCCCCAGCTGCTTAGCTGTACCTGGCTAGAAATAGAAATTGCGCGGAGCCCCACGCATTTTTTTTAAATTATTTCATGAAATTCTGAGATTCTGACTCTGACTCTGAGACTCTGACTCTCTGAGATTCTGACTCTGACTCTCTGAGATTCTGACTCTGACTCTCTGAGATTCTGACACTCTGACTCTCTGAGATTCTGACTCTGACTCTGACTCTCTGAGATTCTGACTGACTCTCTGACTCTCTGAGACTCTGACTCTTACTCTCTGACTCTGAGACTCTGACTCTGGACTCTGAGATTCTGACTCTGAGACTCTGAGATTCTGACTCTGACTCTCTGAGATTCTGACTCTGACTCTCTGAGATTCTGACTCTGACTCTCTGAGATTCTGACTCTGACTCTCTGAGATTCTGACTCTGACTCTCTGAGATTCTGACTCTGACTCTCTGAGATTCTGACTCTGACTCTCTGAGATTCTGGCTCTGACTCTCTGAGATTCTGACTCTGACTCTCTGAGATTCTGGCTCTGACTCTCTGAGATTCTGGCTCTGACTCTCTGAGATTCTGACTCTGAGATTCTGACTCTGAGATTCTGACTCTGAGATTCTGACTCTGAGATTCTGACTCTGAGATTCTGACTCTGAGATTCTGACTCTGAGATTCTGACTCTGAGATTCTGACTCTGAGATTCTGACTCTGAGATTCTGACTCTGAGATTCTGACTCTGAGATTCTGACTCTGAGATTCTGACTCTGAGATTCTGACTCTGAGACTCATGGAATAATAAAAAAAAAAATGCGTGGGGCTCCGCGCAATTTCTATGTCTAGCCAGGTACAGCTAAGCAGCTGGGGGCTGGAATCCGCAGCGCAGGGATGCCCAAGCTTTCTGGGCACCCCCCGCTGCAAATTGCAGCCCGCAACCGCCGCAGAAGATGGCGCGTTCATTGAAGCGCCATCCTCTGGCGCTGAACCCCGCTCTTCCAGCGGCCCTGGTGGCGGTGGCATGCTGGGTAATAAAGGGGTTAATACCAGCTTTGTTATACAAGCTGGTATTAAGCCCGAGATTCTTAATGTCAGGCCACGTTTGACCCAGCCACTAAGAATCTCCAATAAAGGGTTAAAAAAACACAGAGAAAAATTTTTATTTGAAATAAAAAAAAAAGCCATTAGGGACTCCATCTTTAATTTAAAAAATCCTCTTCCGTCCGACGTAGTCCAAAACGCGATGTCCTCTCTGCTACATCCCCTGTGCATAAATATAGATGTCTATGCACAGGGAATGAGCAGACTGAGAACAATCTCAGCTCTGCGCTACATCATGTCTGTGAGCAGGCGGGCTCCAGGACCCTGGAGCTGCACAGAGAAGACAGCTGGACTCGGCTCGCAAAGAAACAGCAGTTATTTGCGAGTTTCCCTGCTATCGCTGGCACAGTAGCCGAGTCTAATGCAAACAATGGCAATCCTAGTTTTGTCAGCGTTTGCCAATGATTTGCATTGGACTCGTGCGAGTAATCGCTGGGAAACTCGCAGAGTACCGAGTCCTGTGAGTCCCTTACTACTCGCCGAGTAACGAGTCCTAGCGAGTAGATTCGCCCATCCCTAGTTGTACCTCAAGGACTCTGAGGGAGCCAAGCACACCACCACCTCGTTTGGTGCAGCATGAGCACAGCATCCCACCTGAGTTACCCACCACCCCAACCAGAGTGGACCGCCGACCCCTTCACCACAGATACTCCTTATGGAGTGTATGGCCTCTGGCCTTTGTCCCCAAGCTACCAAGAGCAATGTCAACGTCACCTGCAGGAAGTCTCAATTGATGGATGCAAAGTGTCAGGATTTAGAGACACAGGGGCTTTCTTTACTTTTGCTGACCCCCATGTGATTCGAGCAAAGGCAATTCACCCAGGCCCCGGGTTCCCCATTGTCCTGGCGGGGGGTACTCGCAAATATTTACACCGAGCTTGGGTGAGTTTGAGTTATGGTTATGGGGAAAAACTGTTCTGCATTGGAGTTATGAAAGGACCTCCCGCAGATATTCTACTGGGAAAAGACCTTGCTATTTTGTGGGAGTGGACACTCGACAAGAAGAACCATAGACTCCTTCAGGCCGACCTACCCTGCCATTATGCAAGGACGTATTGACAACTAAGCACTGTGGTCTAAATTGAGATCCCAAAGGTCTGTGTAGACCTCATGGCATGCTCACTTATTGATAGGAGGGAGAGGTTGTGATGGTGGGATATAGTGGGTTATATTTTGCTGCATTTTACAAGTGCTGTTCCTATACTGTGTATTTAGCCCTTCCCTCTTCCTGTGTATTTATTACACTCCTGAGGGTCTGATAATTGAATTACTGTGGACATGTCATTTCTAGGTTATTCTAGTCCTCTGCCTGCTAATGTGTGTACTACCCACCATGGAGTGTGTCGATAGACCTGGGTTTGGATTGAGAGGTAGTTGGGGGGGAAGAAAGGGACTAAGATTTGAGTCTTTCTGTGGACAGGCAGTACGGTTTTAGTCTTGGTGTGGGACGCTAAGTTTAGACCAGCTCCACAAAGGAATTTAGAGAAACCTGAAATACCTGGAGATACAATATACTGCTGGATTGTTTTTATGGATTTTTATGTTTTTCAAGCAATAAAGGTTCTTGGGCTGTTCACGCATCCCTCGCTCTGTTGATTGTGGGATACCGGAGAAGGACCCCATGATAGTAGTATTATCGAGTGCTGCCTGGATATGTGGAGAGCATCCCACTAACATCCATATTCTCCAGCAAGGCTTCTAGATTCTTATACTGTCTATAGACTTAGAAGCAGGATCTGTAATTGGATTTATTGTAGGGAAACACTACTGACAAGGCTGGGGTTAAGTCCAGTACTACTGATAAGGCTGGGACCTACTCAACCCCTCTTGTAAGGCTGGAGTTCCTCACGCTACTACCGGTGAAGGTGGATTGCCATTCAATGCCACTCATAGGGTTGGATCCCACGCGGTACTAAGGATAAGGTTATGGTCCTACCCAACAGCACTTGTAAAGCTGGGGTCCCACCCTGTACTACTAGTAAGGATGTGGTCCCGCCCGACTCCACCGCCGAGGCTGGGGTCCTTGCCCGACTCCACCGCCGAGGCTGGGGTCCTTGCCCGACTCCACCGCCGAGGCTGGGGTCCTTGCCCGACTCCACCGCCGAGGCTGGGGTCCTTGCCCGACTCCACTGATAAGATTTGGGTTCCACATAACAGCACTTATATAGCAGGAGTCCTCTCAAAGCCATCTGCTGGACCTCAGCCTAATGCCAGAGACACATGGTGTGAGATACTTGCACAAGACTCCCATGACTCACCCAGAACGGCTGCTGGCTCTATGGATGGGAGTGTGTCAGCTGCTTGTGTTTCTATGCAGCTGACATGCTCCTGTTTAGGCAACCAGCAGCCGTTCCGGGTGAGCATTGGGAGACTTGTGCGAGAATCTCACATGCATCTCACACCGTGTGTCTCCCACCTAAGTCTTGTTCCTACTAATTTCAATTTGATCTGATTCAAAAGTCCCATGAGAAAAGCGTGTGCACGAGCTGGTAGCTGCTTATCTCTCCCCTATATAATGATAACTATCAAAATCAAAAGGAAGGGCTGTTGACCATTTTCTGGCTTTTCCATGTCTTTGCCCATCACTCTTCCCTTTCTATTTCATTATCTACCACAAATTCTGTGAAAATTCTGTGGACAACCTCTTTAAGTACCGTGAACCTGGCCAAGAGGCAACTTGCTGCAACTAAATCCTACCCCCCAACAGTAGACCAAGCCATGGTGAGATGCCATAAGGCCTATGATCTGACCAGAGTACTAAAACATTAGGGAATTATTTTTTTCCATCATTTTTATTCTGCTGCCCAATAAGAAATATATGAGGAATAGATCACAGCGGTGGATGGTGACTGTGTTAAGGGGCCGACCGTATGGGGCTTTGATAGTCGCGGGTGAGCTAGGGCCTCGACTGCAGAGCACACCTGGTTTTGCAGCACATGCCCCGGCTGGCTCCTCGGTATAAGGGATGATGTTTGGGATAATTTAGTGTGCGGTACTCACACGTGGGCCAACAGACGACTCCGTTATTTCACTTTTTTTGGCCCCTTCAGGCTACTGGCTGTAACTCTCTCCTCGGTAGCCGTCACACATAATTCAGCTGACCTCACACACTTCTCTTTAACAATATCTTTAGTTAACAGTCTTGTCTCATCATATGACTCCACAGTATATAAGACATAACATCTTCCAGCAACAAAGTTCATAACACAGTGGACATGTATCTTGTCTTTTCTCCCCCACTTCCCAACCTATCCATCTGCGCCAATGATTGCACTCTCTCCCCAGTCCCCCAATCCAAGTGCCTCGGTGTAATCCTTGACTCCTCCTATCTTTCAAGCCCCACATTGAGGCCCTCACCACATTCCTCTGGCTCCAGCTTAGAAACATCTCACGGATCCGCTCCTTCCTTAGCCACGACACCGCTGAAACACTTATTCATGCTCTTATCATCTCCTGCCTAGACTACTGCAACCTTCTTCTCACTGGCCTCCCAGCTAACTCCCTTACACCTCTCCAATCTATCCTCAACTCCACTGCCCGACTAATCCATCTGTCCTCCCGCTACTCCCCTGTCACCCCTCTCTGCCAAGCCCTTCACTGGCTCCCCGCCTCCAAGAGATCCCAGTTCAAAACACTAACCATGGCATACAAACCAATACAGAACCTTTCCCCACCATACATCTCCGACCTAGTCTCCCGATGCCTACCCTCACGCAACCTCTGATCCTCCCAAGAGCTCCTCTTCTGCTCCCCCCTCATCTCCTATTCGCGCAACCGTGTTCAGGACTTCTCCCGGGCATCTGCCATACTCTGGAACTCCCTGCCCCAACACGTCAGACACTCTCCGACCCTGAGAACCTTCAAGTGTCACCTGAAGACTCGCCTATTCCGTCAAGCCTACAACCTGCCATGGGACCCAGGCGACCGCCCCATGACCGACATTCCCCCATCCTACTGTAACCCCATCCGCCCCTCGTAGACTGTGAGCCCTGGTGGACAGGGTCCCCTCCCCTCCTGTACCTGTATGTCCTGATTGTTTAGAGTTAGTGTACTCGTCCTTGTCTCCCTTATCCTCATGTAAAGCGCCGTGGAACCTAATGGCGCTATATAAATTAATAATAATAATAATAATAACCTCCTGGACTATTCCTGCTTGCTGTCTTAGGAATCCCCATCTCAGTCTCTCTGCAGCTGCAGACTCCATCTCTCTCCTACCCAGCGACTTCTTGTCTCACTTTCCCTGTACGGTAGGGTGTTTTCAGGTGTTCTCCTAACGCCAGGCCCGAGCCTTATTCTCCAAATACCAGAAGTCCTCACACTGGGATTGTAAGGATCCTGTTCCCCAGGAGCAGACATACCAGACCCACAATCTAGTCTCTGTCTTCTCCTCACTGTGTCTGCACACTCCTGACTGAACACCAAACTAAACTGACCTCACATTAGATTGGCCTCTCCCTGCGACCACCCAGATTTAACCTTTTTGATCCTTGCCATAGTCTGTGCTTGATTTTAACCTTTCACCTGCATAACAGTCTGATCTATTCCCTCCAGTTTACTAAAACATACTATATGCTCATAAGTAGCTCTGCTATATCTACACCCTATTATATCTACAACAGGACAATCCCTTACTACATAACCTCTCTTATCACTATAGTACAGTATTCTTAATACACTATATAATGATTACACACAATACAATGAAATCATCAATGTCTTCAGGGGGAACCCAGGACTGCAGGTCCACCCTCTTACAACTGTATTTGCACCTTTTGTTTTTTCTAGCTTTTCCAAGTTACCAGATGATAAGTAAATGAGACCCTATTTGTTAATGTGTCCTTTTAAAGGTGTAGGCTCCATAAATATAATGCTGTAATAGTCATTGTCATCCCTGCGCTGTCTCTTTAAATGATAACCGTCACACTGTAATTCTGCATCACGATAACAAATAATGAAAACATCACATTTGCATGGGTTTTAATTATGCCGAGGTTATTCCACAGCTGAGATAATGAATCTGCAGAACGGCCCATTCCAGATAAGTCGTCATTCACATCAAACCAATTATTTCTAATGTATTGGATGGCATCTGACTAAACGTGGGGCGCTTGGGTGGGAGCTCTCCAATATTACATCCCACAGTATTATCCCTCCTCCACCTTCTCAGCATTGTTACAGAACAATCCGGCAAACTTGCAATATCGACGATCCAAATTCAATGGCCGCGATAGGGGGTGGAGTTGACAGAGGGGGCGTCACAATGGGCATGGCCGAGCACACTGCCCCGATGTGGTGGGCATGCCCTCGCTTCTCATTAAGTAAAGAAATAAGCATTACTTCTACAATCCACGTGGTCATAGAGTTGATTATAATAGAAGCAGGGGTCTGGGGGTAAGACCCCCCCCAGGTGGGGGGTACACGTTGCATAAGCCCATTATAAGCTTGTTATGCAAAGGGGGGATTCGTCCACCCCTGCCCCCCCACCTGGGGTCTTACCCCCAGACCCTTGCTTCTATTATAATCAAGTCTATGACCTGACCACGTGGATAGTAGAAGTAATGCTTCTGTCTTTAAGCATCAGGGCACTTGGCTCGGTCATGCCCATTGTGATGTCTTCTCTGTTAACTCCAACCACCATCACGGCCATTGATTTCCAGATGTCGATTCTGCAACAATGCCGAACAATCCTAAAAGAAAAATTTATCAGAGCCACTAGAATTGATCTTGAGCTTTAAAGGGGTGCTCCACCCACAGATTATTCAGTAAAGGTCAGGTGGTCCTTGGACATCATTAAAGGAAATCTATCTCAAGTCATCTATATGGGTACATAGGTCATAGAAAGTTGAATTAAGTGACCCCTTCATATCTGCAATCCGATGTCTTATTCCAGAATAATCCACATTTTTCCTATATGTGAATGAGATGTTAAGATCAATGGGCCGGACATAGATCCCCCTGAATACCTGAGAGCTTATTAAAAATAAAAGGGGGCATTACCAGTTTTAAACATGTAATGACTGACACTTAGTTCTGATCTTACTGTAGAGCTATGTGCAATTACAGTACAGCAGAAGTGAACTTTGTCTCATTACAAACACATTTGCTTCTGCATTTGTTCTCTCATTGCTTTGGCTTCTATCTCACAAGCAGACAGTGTCGGGAAAGAGCAGTACACCACTGTGAAAAGACAATTGCAAATATGTCTGTATTGAGACAAGGTTCAACTCTGCGGTCCTGTGTTAATTATAATCAGGCAGTGCTGCTAGCGCTATGAGAGGATAAATGCAAATGTTTGTAATGAGACAAAGTTCACTTTTGTCGTGCTGCATAAGTTCTGATCTCACTGCAGAGCAATGTACAACTATAGTACAGCAGAAGTAAATTTTGTCTCATTACAAACACATTTACATCTGCAGTTGTACTCTCATTTCTTCAGCTTTCATCTCATGGGCAGCCAGTGTGGGGAAAAGGCAGTACATCACTGTGAAAAGGCGACTGCACATGTGTTTTCTGTGTTTGTAATGGAAAAAAAAAAAAAAACTTATGCCGAAGCATGAATTGATATACGTGCAAGGTATAAAAGCATGTTCACACTGGCCACTAAACAGACAAGACCTAAGACAAAAAACATACGAAAAGATACCCTGCTAAAAATATATAAGTAAAAAGCAAGTAGTTATAAATAACACAGGGTACTTAGTAAATACATTTTTGATCAAAAAAGCATAAAGCCATCTGACCACGACAAGGTGTACCCATTCAGGGACTGTACCCAACTCTTTCTAGAATTTAAAAACCTTACCACATGTCAAGGCAGATCTCAATGTGAATAAGGGTGAAGAGTAACCGGGGTTCCAAAATGGAGACAAGGTTCAACTCTGTTGTACTGCATGTCACATATTGACTGCATTTGCAGTCCTGGATCTGCTGCTGTTTAAACCAGAATTTTTTCCTTTGGCTCAGTCAGGGTTGATATTAAAGCTGAAGTTGCTGAATGTGTGGTGGGCAGCTCTGCAGGTGAGGACTGAGTCATAGCTCAGGTGGCGGTGAGGGGTGTGTCTGAAATTTCTGCTCTCCATCCCCTCAGCCTTAAGTAGTTCTGCTTCCCTCCACCAGATGATGCAGATTGAGTTCATTTCTCATCTAGGACCTGTGCCGAACAGACGTGCTGTTGGAGCAGCTGCTTTCCCCTTCGTTTGGAGTGGTGTCCTTTTCCTGGTCCATGGGTGGAGGTAGGGGCTCTTGGCGGAGGGCAGGTTGAGGATTTGAGGGATAGGGTGGTGGCTCAAACCCCCTCACCTTCAGAGGTGCCTTCAGGAACAGGGCTAGTCAGGGACCCAAGTCCAGGCCCAGACTAGTCTCCCAGTTGCCCTTGCCTGTTATCCCTTCCTGCTCCATTACCCTCATCTGCTTCACATGTGACACTGTCAGTTATAAATGGTTAGCAGAATAAAAACAAGCAGTGTCAAAGGGTTGGAGCGCTGAAGAAACCACGGATTATTGATTATATTACCAGTACTTTTATTACACGAACAGCAGGGGTCCAGTAAGCCACAACGCGTTTCGACGCACAGTTGCGTCTTTCTCAAGTGGATCCACTTGAGAAAGACGCAACTGTGCGTCGAAACGCGTTGTGGCTTACTGGACCCCTGCTGTTCGTGTAATAAAGTACTGGTAATATAATCAATAATCCGTGGTTTCTTCAGCGCTCCAACCCTTTGACACCGCTTGTTTTTATTCTGCTAATCTTTCTCCCTTTTGGGAGTGCGGTGTGTGAGCTGCTCCAAGATCCACAGGACCTGACATTGTCATAATGACCCACCCTTGAATGATCAACTGATACACAGTGTGGAGCTTAAACGGAAGCCAGTGCATCGAGTCTGCCTCTTCGAGTGGAGGAGCGAAGGAGCTCACCTCCATCTCCGGAGGAACTAAGGAGCTGTCCCTCAGGCCCGGAGTATCAAAGGAGGAGGGAACATTGGACCCTGTCACACGGCGACCCACATTAAATAATCAGTCTGGTTGTGCGGGGTGTTGCAGTCAAGGTTAGGGCACACTTGGTAAAACCGCGTAATAATTTCCTCCAGTTTCAGTGTGGCACAATATGTTTTTTTTTCTTTCTTTTAGTTATAAATGGTTAACAGCTCTGCAGCGGAGCTGTCCGCACTATGAAAGGAGAACTGCAAATATGCACAATGGGACAAAGTTCACTTCCGAACTAATGCAGTACAGCAGATTTCTTTGCAGAGCTATGTAAAATTGAGGGCAGACTGTCGGTCATTACATGTCTCACACTGGTAACACCTTTTTTCATTTAAAAATAAGCCCTGTAGGTAGCTTTTCAGAGAGATCCTATAGAACTTAATAGATCATTTACATTTAAGAAAAACGTGGACATCTCTGAAATAAGACATCGAACTGCAGACATCAAGGAATCATTTTACTCAAAGTCCTACGCCCTATGTGGCCATATAGACAGCTTAGTTGATCCCACTGACAAATTCCCTTTAATCACTAGAATGAACGGCAAGGTGTGAGACCTCCACAAGTCAAACGTATCATCACCTATCTCATGGATAGAAGTGCAATCAGTGCTGCAGCCCTGTGAATACAGCATCCAGGATTATAAAAACATGGCTGCTTTCTTCCTTAAAGGGATCCACAACTTTCCATAGGTTGTTGGAACAGATCCATTGGAGAGAATGTAGCCAAGATGCTATACCACATACATCCTGTGCTCAGGTGTGGTGCTGTTTTAAGCCACGTTTTTCTTTTCTCCTATTATGAACGATCCCTTTAAAAATCTTCTTTGGTAACAGCAGAAGGCTCACATTAACTTTACAAGTGAATGAAGAAGCAAAGTCACTAAAGTTGGAATACATATTTTACAAAGTTGACTTTTTAGATAGGATTATGTAGAAAAAAAAGAAAAAATGAGACTTTCTTTTAAAGGTAAAAGGTTTTGCTGGCTGTGCCATCCCTCCTCCAGACTTTGGAGTCGTACCTGTCGCTCCTCCGGCAGCTTCTAATGGCAGAGCTGACTTGTGGAACAGAGAATGGCTGCCTTACAGCTAGAAATTAATGGGCATTACACGTCGTTCCGGCTGTATTTTGTGCGCACACAGCTTTCCAACTAAATAGGAAACGTGAAGAGTTTATCCTCAAAGAAAGGAGTCCTGCCAGCCGAGAAAATGTAAGAAAATGCCACAGTACGCCTCTGATTAAAAGGTGAAGTAGACTTACTGCGAAAAAAAGAATCTGATTATATGTTGTGCGCCGGCTGCCCCCTATGGCGCTGAGAGTCTAGTACCTTGTGTGCGGCTTAATGAAGGTAAATGGACATAAGTTATTTATTAAAATCCTTGAAATTTCCCCAAAAAACAACAGCAGCGAGAGCAAATGTCCTGACCTCGATGCAATCTTGTAAAACACTTTCCTTTTAACTGGTTCTGCTTCTAGAGAGTAGAGACTGTGGTTGTAAGTGTCTCCCGAGTGGTCACCAGCTGATTGCAGCTCCTGCAGGTACATCATAGCAGGGGATGAGCGGAAAGACCAAGGACAGAGGGGAAAATGTACAAGGACCGGCTACTTTACAGATTACATATCATATGGACTAAAGTATGTGCCCCCTCCATGTTCTTCTCCAGGAGCCTCCTGACCTCCCATTCTACATACATTTGTTATGGATTCATATTTTATAATATAAATAAGTTGCCTGCTCCTGACCAAATAGATATAGACCAAGTACCCGGCATGAAAAGTATGACACCAGACACAGAGTCAGATCCCAAGTGACATTTATTTTTAAGAGGCATGAGGTTTTCCTCAGTAAGGGGCTCGGCCAGCCCTACTCGGATGTATTCATTGGTCAGTGGGTTGGATAATGGGTGGATCCATGAAGTCATCAGGGGGTGTGGTCTTGATCGAGTATGTCCAGATGATGTGTCCATTCTGTGATTGGTCAGTCCTTCTATGGAATTCAGCTTCTTCCAGGAACTTCCTTATTGAACAGGATATAGTCATAGATCAGTCACCGTCTTACATATCGGGCATGGTGTGATGAAACAGGAAATGACAGCCATGTTTAAATCACAATTAAGATTATGCAATGTAAAACATTACACTCTATGGATCGTTTCTCCCATGCCCTTATGTCTAAATGTTAATTAAGTTTTTGATCCTATGGCTCTCCTCAACACATTAATTTGGAGTTTTTTCCTTTGCAGATATAACATCCTCCACTTCTCTGGGAAGGTTTTCTCAAAGATTTTGGAGGTGTGTGGGAACTTTAGCCCCTCCATTAAAAAGACCATTTGAGAGGTCACACTGATGCTGGGAAAGGCCAGGCTCACAGTCTCCGGTCTAGTTTTAAACAAAGATGTTGGATTGGGTTGAGGTCTGTCTTTGGCTAGTCATGTTCTTCAACACAGAACTCTCCCAACCATGTCTTTATGAACCTTGTGCCATGGGAATAGTCATAGGGAACAAAAAAGTCCTTCCCCAAACTGTTCCCACAAAGTGGAAGCTACAATTGTCCACAAGGTCTTGTGGTGCAGTGTTAACGCTTTTGACTCACCCAGGGGCAGGGTACTCAGTTCTCGGATGTTGATTTGGGCTACTGTCACCTGTGGTCAGTGCCCGAGTCTGTGGCCCTGGTGGTTGCTAAAAGGTGTGGAAAGAAAATAAAAAATAATAAAAGTGGATTGTTTGTGATGCCACCTGCGGATTCTGGTGATGGCACCTGCGCTGCTGCAAACCTTCGGGATGATGGAAAGGCAGCCAGGTGATATAGCTCCCCGGGGCAGATCTCTGAAAGAACAGTTGCCACAGGCACAGTGTTGCAGCTCTGCAGGTGGGAAGGAATGACATTCACACATAGCTGAGTCTCTGTATGGGTTTACTGGTCACTAGCTGGCCTAGGTAGTGTCCAGTGAATGGGGTGTGTCTATTTGGTTTTTGTGAGTGTCCCTCTTAGCTTCTCTCTCCGTCCTTTCTGTCTGTGAAGCACTGGCTGGCTTGAAACCTGACCTGGCCTCCTCGCTACTGTGCTGCTGTATTTAACCTGGGATTTGACTCCCCATCGCCGGGTTCTCAGGTCTCAGCCGATGCTTCACTTGTCACGGTTCCGTGCCTGAGGCTGTGGGGCCCGGTGGTCAAATGGAAGGGGGTACAGAATAGGGATAAAGTCTTATTAGTCTCATGACGCCACCTGTGGGTGTCCGGTGATGGCACCGGCGCTGCTTGGGCCTCCTGGGGATGTGCGGCAGCTGGATGGGATGCTCCCCACAGGATGAGCAGTAGTCCCCGGGGCCAGGAGCTGCACTGAGTGGAATACGGCAGCTCAGTTTATTTTAGTCTGAGTGCATGGGTTAACAACAGTTCTGAAAGAGAAGGCACTGACACGATGCTCCTCTGTAACTGGTCTTTACTGAAGTGGTACACGGTACACGGTAACAGTTCTTTAGGTAACGGACCGGGTGGTCCCAGGGATGAACAGTCTCTGTCCAGAGCTCCACAGTGTTCCTCTGTTACTAACGGTCCTGTTATTGTTGCCGTCGCTGCCTTGTTGCACCAGGTAGGATACGGGGTTTCTTTTAGTGGATGGCCTGTTCCATGTTATTCAACCGGCTACAAAGGGTCCTGAACTTCTGTGGTGGGTACCCCCCTGGTAAGACTGCGGAAATCGTGGCTGTAGTAAGGCGCTCCTATAAAGCTACTCCGTCACTCCGGTTTTGCAGTACAGCGATGGATGACTGTCTACCTCGGGACTGGTGTCCGGTAGGACTGTGCATGGGTGTCTTTCGACCCGTTGCTCGATTGCTTGCCCACTCTCTTGTCTGGGTCACCACTTGTTGGTGCCCTCCCAGTTACATCTGTCTGGACTTCTGTCCTTGACCCTGTCTCTCCCGCGTTCTAACTTTCATCTCCTATTCTTCCCCCACACTACACCTTGTACTCCTTCCACCAGGACCTGGTTGGTCCTCTGCCTCTGGCTGGTGCATGTAGTACATGGAGCTCTGGATTTAACTTGTTCATCCCTGAGACGGACGATATTGCATCTTAAGTTAGGGATGCAATACCTTCCTGTGACGCACTTGTTGCGGGGCGCCACACTCCCCCTTGAGAAATTACACTTGTCACCAAGTTTCACGGAACCTAAACAGTACAGAGAAATTGTTTTTATAAATTTTCAACATAAAAGAAAATAAACATTTTTATTAACAACATTTACGCTTGCTTGTTTTTCCTCCCGTCCGGGAGGTACATTATCTTAGAACGTTTCAAACTTCCATTACTATAACGGAACCGGTTAACTGTTGCGGACCCGGCGGTTAGTGTCACTGTCTTTTTGGCAATGTCCGGGTTACCGCCGGGCCGCTTACTGGCACACAATTTAACTGGAAAAGTCACTTTTAATGGTGAAGTTCACATTTACGGACCCGGAGAGCATACCATCCCCGATATCCAGCATGGCGCTCATATGAGATGGCTTCTCCCCGGTACAGGTCTCGGTCAGGGTGTCGTTTAGGGAGATGGGACTCAACGTCCTGGCGGGATACAAAGATCTCCTCATATACCCCCTCCTCCCGGACAAAACCCCACCCGTTGTCCAAGTTAAAGGTAATAACTTTACCTCGTTTGCGGAGTTCATCCGGCAATGGTGGCTGGCGGCAAGCTTCAGCGCGAGCCTGCTGATTTTCCTGCTCCCGGGCCCATCATTCTGCTCTGCGGCGCTGGCGTTCAGCATCATCGGACCGGTGGACGGATTGGACGTAATCCCACCGATTCACAGCGCTGTTCCAGGTTTGGGTCTGACGGTAGCTCTGCACCGGTATGCGGACGTTGTGGTTGGAGGCGGATCCCACGGCGGCACCAAACCATTCAACCCGAGCTGCTTGCGGCTGCTCGGCGGGAACTTCCGCCCCGCCCTCCTCCTCGGAACTGGTGTGTGCTGAGTCCTCTGGTTTACTGGGACTCTCGTCGTCTTCTTCCTCCTCGGCTTCGACGACAACATCCGGCTCCTCGGCAGGTTGGGGCTCTCTCCGTAGGTCGGGATCATCTGGTTGGTCAGGTGCTTCAACCGCGAGGTCCTCCTCTCCTTCCTTGGTCTCGTCCTGCGGGGCTTCTGGGCTGCCCGCCTTTTCTCCTTCTGTCTCCTCCGCACCCATTGGCGGTGGTGCGTCTCCTCCGGTAACCGGGTAGGCCGCTGTTTGTTCTGGCCTGGTCTCCGGTTCTGGAGTGGGGTGACTTGACAATCTGGTTTGCACCGTCCGGTGCAGTCAGCTGGCCAGGCTTGCGCTCCAGCTCCTAATGGTCCACTCCGTGGCCTCCATCAACCGCACCCGCAGGTCTTGGAGCGCGGTCTCCCAAAACTCAGGGTCCCCATCAATGGTGAGAATGGGACCCGGTCCGGGGATACCAATGGCGGCTCGAGCTTCTTCCTCCACCTCTCTCATTAACTCGCAGAGTCTTAAGGTTGCCATGTTGTTTCTTGCAGGAACCACACCCGTTGGAACTGGTACTCGTACTCGTGGCGGAGTCTGCTGCAAGGGGGCGATTACAGCCTCTTTTCTTTGTTTTATAGTCCATGGGCTGGCTAAGATCTCTGGCCCACCCCCTTGGTTGTTTCCCAGCAATCGGGGCAGGCAATTGTTTTTGCGCCTCTGCCATGGCCCTCCCACGACGAGGGGCGGAGGCACGCCCCTGGGCCTGCACATAGTCCTTCACATGGAGGGATCCGCCATTTTGGCCCAGTAGAAAGGGCGGGAAAAGTTATTTTTGGCTGATTAAAGTCTTGTAAGGCACACAATACCCATTGGAAATGGGCCTGTTCGTATCCTGTTTGTAGACACCAGAGTTGACTTCCTGTCGCCGGGTTCTCAGGTCTCAGGCGATGCTTCACTTGTCACGGTTCCGTGCCTGAGGCTGTGGGGCCAGGTGGTCAAATGGAAGGGGGTAGGGAATAGGGATAAAGTCTTGTCTCGTGATGGCACCTGTGGGTGTCCGGTGATGGCACCGGCGCTGCTTGGGCCTCCCGGGATGTGCGGCAGCTGGAAGGGATGCTCCCCACAGGATGAGCAGTAGTCCCCGGGCCAGGAGCTGCACTGAGTGGAATACGGCAGCTCAGTTGATTTTAGTCTGATGAGTGCATGGGTTAACAACAGTTCTGAAAGAGAAGGCACTGACACGATGCTCCTCTGTAACTGGTCTTTACTGAAGTGGTACACTGTACACGGTAACAGTTCTTTAGGTAACGAGACATGATATGCTAGATTGGATTCCGGTCTGGTGAACGGGCATACCAATACATAGCGTCAATGTCTTTATCATGAAGGAACTGGTAAGAAACACTAACCACATGAGGCCTAGCATTGTCATTCATCAGATGGACCCAGGGCCACTGCACCTGTAGATGGTCTCTCAATGGGTCCGAGGATCTCATCCCGGTACCTAATGGCGGTCAGGTTACCTCTGGCTAGCACACGGAGGGTTGTGCGGTCCTTCAAAGAAATGCCTCCCTACACCATTACTGACCCACTGCCAAACGAGTTTTGTTGGAGGATGTTACAGGCAGCAGAACGTTCTCCACGGCGTCTCCAGACTCTGTCATGTGCACAGGATGCCAATATCTAATCTGCCAATCTTGGTGTTCTCTGGAAAATGCCTATCGTCCTTCATGGTATTAGGCAGTAACCCAACACCCACTTGTGTACATCGAGCTTCATACCACCCTTATGGAATCCATTTCTGTCAGTTTGAGCAGACACATGGATATTCGTGACCTGCTGGATGTCATTTTGCAGGGCTCTGGCACTGCTCTTTGTGTTCCTCCTTGCACAAAGAGGAGGTAGCGGTCCTCCTGCTAAATTGTTGTCCTCATACGGCCCCCTCCACATCTCCTGGTGTACTGGCCTGTCTCCTGGTATCTGCTCCATGGTCTGGACACTGTGCTGACAGACACAGCTCGCATTGATGTGCCATCCTGGATGAGCTGCACTACCTGAGCAACCTCCTGTAGGTTGTAGACACCGCTTCATGCTACCTCTATGGGTGAGAGCAATGACAAAATGCAAGAGTGACCAAAACAACAGCCAAAAAGGATGAGAACAGAGAAATGGTCTGTGGTCACCACCTGCAGAACCTCCTTTTTTGGGAGAGTTTTGCTCTGATCATTTCTACCTGTTGTCTGTTCCACTTGCACAACAGCAGAAGTAATTGAGTCACAATCAGTGCTGCTCCATAACTAGTTTTTCACAGAAGTGTGACTGACTTGGAGTTACATTGTGTTACGTTTTCCCTTTTATATGTTTGAGCGGTATATGTCACCTGCAGTGGTTGTAGTATTGCATGAACGTCCTTGTAATGCATGGTCTCTCATGATCCGCTAAAGAACGAGTTGCCTTTACAAAGCCGCTATTAGTCCCGGCAACAGGAGGGGACCTGCCTCTGATACTTATGAGATAAATGGATTTTCTGTGGATTTTATGAACCTGACCACTATTTTTTTTAACACTTGAGGTCTATTTGGCTCAATACTCCAGAGATTAGACAATACGCGTGCGCCTACAATATTTTATTGACCGCCATGGTGAAATCCACGAATCTGCTGCAGCAGGGGAGGGATGAGGGGGGTGTTGATAAATGAGTCGTAAAAGAAAAAAACCCTCAATGAATTAGTGTTTTGTTAACATTTTAAAAAGATTTTTATTACTAGAAGTTAGAAATAAAGGTCGGCAGTAAAATGAAATAATCAGACCCCTCGATGTGGATAACAGACTCGTCCGCACTTCACACATAATGTCTTGGCATAAAAATTTATATTTTTGAACACGGCTTTTTATTTTGCCCTGCTGGGTATTTTCACTGCGCTTGTGTGTGTGTATAATTATAAGATGGCCATAAAATGCCGTAATTTAGTCACTGGCCATTGTGAGCTATTAAATGTGAGGAGCGACGTGGAAGATGTACGACTCGTGCATGCCACCGCGGCTTAACGCCGGCTGAGGGGTGGAGGGGATCGGGAGCTCCGGAGAGAGGTAGGAATACCTAATGGACAAGTGCTGTGACTAATGACTCCATTGTATGGTCATAAATCCAGAAAGGAAATTCTGAATTTAATTTTTGTTTTGCATATTTTCAATTTTTCATTTTTTCTTTAATTATAAATTAATATATAAATTACAGATATAAAGGTTTTATTTTACAATTGAATGTCAGTTTCCATATGCTTATTAAAGGTTACAAACATAGAGAAGTTTATATTTCCAGCAATTGGAATGCATGTGGACGTTTCTACTTTAAAGAGGTTTTCCACTACTAATGTGACCCCCTTTCTTTTGTCCTAACAATCACTTTCCCAATATACTTTTGCTGTCTACTCTGCTCCTGTGTGCATACCTCTCTGAGGCTCGTAAATACTTTAATTGTTGTCGTAACTTTGAACCTTCTGGGCTGGAGACGGGAATCGGACCAACTGAGCGGGGCTTGTCACTTGTGAAGTCTGAAAACAGAGTGAAGTGTGATCTGGGCATACGTAATTAGACTACTGTTACTCATATATAGGCACATGCAAAATAAAAGAGAAGAAGGCGCTATTGGGTGATACCTGGTGGTCCAGTGGTGGCTGGAGTTAACTTAATGAAACTTAACCTGAACAGGCTGTGCAACCTTGCACAACCACGGTCAGAGTCTGCGATGTGTGGCGCACACCCCGCAATCCTGTCTGGCTGGGACGCTGGAGATCAGCAGGTCTCGTGTTCCAGATGACGTCACAGCAGGTCCTGATGCAGGTCCTTAAATTACCACTCAGAGCTTTGGCCTGTGCAGCACCCAACGCCTTACCCTCAGAGAAGAATAGAATGGCTGGAATAATAGGAAGTTAAGAAGTCACCTGATGAAGGCAGAAAACCTCTGAAATGTGTTGTGATGTTTTAAAGAATAAAGAATGTTTGTTCAATTATAAATATCGCTCCTTTGCTGTACCTGGCGTCCTATCTGACCGCATTAACTTCCTATTATTCCTCCCAGTCACATAGAGGCACTCCCACTTTCACCAGTGACATGCCCCGCTCAGTTGGTCTGAATCCGGTATCCAGACAGGAAAGATCAAGGCTACAACAACAATACGGGCATTTACGAATCTCTTAGAGATCAGCTTACACAAACAGAAGAGGTAGCATATTGGGAAAATGATAAATAGGCATAGTTAGGACAAAAAAGGATCGCATTAGTAGTGGAAAACCTCTTTACCGCTTTGATTGCTTGGACCTAAAGCAGTTATTCCTATCATGGCCATCCATGAAATGCAGAGACGGGAATAACACTTATATTTTAATATGAACGGTGTAATGCTTCGCTTCCCATTATGGCGCTGTAGAAACATTGTATTTCAGATCATCTCACAGTTTGGCCTCTGATAATCGCTTGGTCGTGGCAGTGGGATGACCCATGATTTGCTCATTTTGCTCAACTTTTCTGCCATCTCCCTTCATTTCTTATTTTATTAGTTATCAATTGGAGGACAGATGGTAGTTTTATGACGATGCATTTCCTTCATGAATGCTTATCTTACCAGGTGTGTTTCCTTCATGAAGGCTTATCTTACCAGGTGTGTTTCCTTCATGAAGGCTTATCTTACCCGATGTGTTCCCTTCATGAACACTTATCTTACCCGATGTGTTCCCTTCATGAAGGCATATCTTACCAGGTGTGTTCCCTTCCTGAAGGCTTATCTTACCAGATGTGTTCCCTTCATGAAGGCATATCTTACCAGGTGTGTTCCCTTCATGAAGGCGTATCTTACCAGATGTGTTCCCTTCATGAAGGCGTATCTTACCAGATGTGTTCCCTTCATGAAGGTGTATCTTACCAGATGTGTTCCCTTCATGAAGGCGTATCTTACCAGGTGTGTTCCCTTCATGAAGACTTATCTTACCAGGTGTGTTCCCTTCATGAAGGCTTATCTTACCAGATGTGTTCCCTTCATGAAGGCGTATCTTACCAGATGTGTTCCCTTCATGAAGGCATATCTTACCAGGTGTGTTCCCTTCATGAAGGCATATCTTACCAGGTGTGTTCCCTTCATGAAGGCTTATCTTACCAGATGTGTTCCCTTCATGAAGGCTCATCTTACCAGGTGTGTTCCCTTCATGAAGGCTTATCTTACCAGGTGTGTTCCCTTCATGAAGGCTTATCTTACCAGGTGTGTTCCCTTCATGAAGGCTTATCTTACCAGATGTGTTCCCTTCATGAAGGCGTATCTTACCAGGTGTGTTCCCTTCATGAAGACTTATCTTACCAGGTGTGTTCCCTTCATGAAGGCTTATCTTACCAGATGTGTTCCCTTCATGAAGGCGTATCTTACCAGATGTGTTCCCTTCATGAAGGCATATCTTACCAGGTGTGTTCCCTTCATGAAGGCATATCTTACCAGGTGTGTTCCCTTCATGAAGGCATATCTTACCAGGTGTGTTCCCTTCATGAAGGCTTATCTTACCAGATGTGTTCCCTTCATGAAGGCTCATCTTACCAGGTGTGTTCCCTTCATGAAGGCTTATCTTACCAGGTGTGTTCCCTTCATGAAGGCTTATCTTACCAGGTGTGTTCCCTTCATGAAGGCTTATCTTACCAGGTGTGTTCCCTTCATGAAGGCTTTAGGTACCAGTTTAGGAGGTCTTCTTCTCAAATTTGCCTTTCCAGTCGATTTTCATATGTATATATATATATAATACATAAATAAATGTACCTAAGCACTAACTGGCAGGGTAGCTGCCACCTACCTGCCTGTTCAATGCTGTCACAGAGCGGGCACCGACCGCTCCTGCCAGGTACAGCATGGCGGGGTAAACAGAGTGGTGGCGGCTTTTCCGCTCTGCTCTGTGGAAGGGACGGGACAGCAGACGTCATGCTGATTGACAGCTGACTTCCAGCTACCTGATTGTTCACAGAGTGGATAAGTCGCGCTCTCTGTAATCGTGACTAGTGATGAGCGAGTAGAGAAATAATCACACTCACTATACTCGTAACGAGTAGTTTTTAACTCGCGTATTCATCCGAATAATGAGTCCAATGTTAGTCAATTAGTGATAGGGTCCACCCACACACATCCGGCCATAAAACAAGCATTTCTGGGGCAGGGCCGAGTGTGGGCTTTTTTGTGTTTCTACTATATAAAACACCTTGCTGTGCCCCCCAGTGAGAGCCTAACATTAAATCTGTTCTCACTAGGGTGACTGCTCTCATTGTTTACTGAAGGGAGCTGGTAATATATGTCAGATCAATAACAATTGACACATCACTCACGAGCGCCAGTGATACTCACCGAGTAACGAGTATCACGAATTTTGTTCTATCCGTGCGAGTAATGAATAGTAACGATTACACTCGCTCATCACTAGTCGTGACGTCACCGGAAGTGCCATAATCTCCGACAGGAGCCATCTAAGTTTGCTTCATGTTGGTACAACAGACAGGTAGGTGGCAGCTACCTGTCTAACCATTTCTTGGATGTCCGAGTTAGTCAAACTATTTTTTTAATTGGTTCAACTGAGCATGGGAAAGTGGAATGAGAATACAACTGGGGGAGTTTACTCTCTGGGAGCGTTTTTGCTGGGTGGAGTCTCAAAGGGGGCACTAACACTTTAAAAACTTTTCCTTAACTTATAATCATGTTCTGAAAAATTACTTTTTAGTACCAGAGAGTTGGTTTAAAGTATTTGAACAAAATGATGTATTTATATTAATAATCGGGTGAAATAAGTATTGAATCGAACACGTCACCACATTTCTCCTTATTACACATATCAAGTTATAGACATTTATGATTTCATCCCTTTACCTGTGCGGATTGGATGGGTTGTTGCTGACATCTGGTGAGAAATTCATGTCAATAGCAGCTTTACAAATATATACGGTATTTATATCCTACATTCAATACTGTACTTATTTCACCTGCTGTATATTCTACCAAGGGATAGAGAGAATTAACCATCTCACCACTGTAATCTCCCGGGAACTCACAGCTCGGACTCTGCTACGCTAAGACGTCAAAAATCTGATCAAGAAATGCAGGATCCGGCTTCTTCAAGTAACATTCCCATTCATTAGAATATCCTGGAGTCCATCCAAAAGTAATGGAGGGTCGCACATTAAAATCAGGAGTTCATGGCAATCGTATTTGATGCGTTTCCGGCATACTAGTGCCCCTTGTCATGATGCACTGAACACCTGTGCTTGGTTTGAACAGTCATTCTGAGCTTTTAAGGTGGCGTTATTTAATTCAGGCAGCAAACATGCTCCGTGTACACGTATGGTGGACCAACATAATGATAACTTATCTGTGGAATAGATCATTATAAAGTAGTGGAGGAGCCTACGCCTCCCCTCCCTCAATATCTGCCCCCATCTATGTAATCTGCAGAGCAGCAATGGGTTTAGTGGCAGCAGCTGAGTGCTACAGTTTATCTCCCATTCAAAGTCTATGGCGCCCATACATTGCTGTGTGCATGCTCATGCAGGGGCTCGGTGATTCTGCCTGCTGAGTGGGAGCCTTAATACAAGATTCTCAATCTGGCTCTCATAGACTTGCACTCATGACTTGTGACATATCTGCCTGAGGGAGCGAAGTAGGGATGGGCGAATCTACTCGCTAGGACTCGTTACTCGGCGAGTAGTAAGGGACTCGCAGGACTCGGTACTCTGCGAGTTTCCCAGTGATTACTCGCACGAGTCCAATGCAAATCAATATCAATCCTAGTTTTGTCAAACGCTGACAAAACTAGGATTGCCATTGTTTGCATTAGACTCGTGCGAGTAATCACTGGCTACTGTGCCAGTGATAGCAGGGAAACTCGCAAAGTAACTGCTGTTTCTTTGCGAGCCGAGTCCAGCTGTCTTCTCTGTGCAGCTCCAGGGTCCTAGAGCCCGCCTGCTGCCTGATGTAGCAGTGCTGAGATTGTTCTCAGTCTGCTCATTCCCTGTGCATAGACATCTATATTTATGCACAGGGGATGTAGCAGAGAGGACATCGCGTTTTGGACTGCGTCGGACGGAAGAGGATTTTTTTAATTAAAGATGGAGTCCCTAATGACTAATTTCAAATAAAAAATTTTCTCGGTGTTGTGTTTTTTTAACCCTTTATTGGAGATTCTTAGTGGCTGGGTCAAACGTGGCCTGACATTAAGAATCTCGGGCTTAATACCAGCTTGTATAACAAAGCTGGTATTAACTCCTTTATTACCCAGCGTGCCACCGCCACCAGGGCCGCTGGAAGAGCGGGGTTCAGCGCCAGAGGATGGCGCTTCAATGAACGCGCCATCTTCTGGGGCGGCTGCGGGCTGCAATTTGCAGCGGGGGGTGCCCAGAAAGCTTGGGCATCCCTGCGCTGCGGATTCCAGCCCCCAGCTGCTTAGCTGTACCTGGCTAGACATAGAAATTGCGCGGAGCCCCACGCATTTTTTTTTTTATTATTTAATGAATTTCAGAGTCGGAGTCTCAGAGTCGGAGTCGCCTCGGAGTCGGAGTCGCCTCGGAGTCGGAGTCGCCTCGGAGTCGCCTCGGAGTCGGAGTCGCCTCGGAGTCGGAGTCGCCTCGGAGTCGGAGTCGCCTCGGAGTCTGAGTCGGAGTCGCCTCGGAGTCTGAGTCGGAGTCGCCTCGGAGTCTGAGTCGGAGTCGCCTCGGAGTCTGAGTCGGAGTCGCCTCGGAGTCTGAGTCGGAGTCGCCTCGGAGTCTGAGTCGGAGTCGCCTCGGAGTCTGAGTCGGAGTCGCCTCGGAGTCTGAGTCGGAGTCGCCTCGGAGTCTGAGTCGGAGTCGCCTCGGAGTCTGAGTCGGAGTCGCCTCGGAGTCTGAGTCGGAGTCGCCTCGGAGTCTGAGTCGGAGTCGCCTCGGAGTCTGAGTCGGAGTCGCCTCGGAGTCTGAGTCGGAGTCTGAGTCAAAAAAATGCGTGGGGCTCCGCGCAATTTCTATGTCTAGCCAGGTACAGCTAAGCAGCTGGGGGCTGGAATCCGCAGCGCAGGGATGCCCAAGCTTTCTGGGCACCCCCCCGCTGCAAATTGCAGCCCACAGCCGCCCCAGAAGATGGCGCGTTCATTGAAGCGCCATCCTCTGGCGCTGAACCCCGCTCTTCCAGCGGCCCTGGTGGCGGTGGCACGCTGGGTAATAGAGGTTAGGGCCAGCTTTGTATTATCAGCTGGCCCTAAGCCCGAAATTTATGGCGGTCACGCCAATATTAGACATGACCGCCATGAATTTCTATTAAATTGTTTTAAAAAAAACACAACACAGAGAAATTTTTTTATTAGAAATAAAAAAAAAAAGCCATTAGGGACTCCATCTTTAATTAAAAAAATCCTCTTCCGTCCGACGCAGTCCAAAACGCGATGTCCTCTCTGCTACATCCCCTGTGTATAGATATAGATGTATATGCACAGGGAATGAGCAGACTGAGAACAATCTCAGCACTGCTACATCATCTCTGTGCACAGACATTCATGTCTGTACACAAGGAATGAGCAGACTGAGAACAATCTCAGCACTGCTACATCTGGCAGCAGGCAGGCTCTAGGACCCTGGAGCTGCACAGAGCAGACAGGGCTCTTCTCTTATCTGTGCGAGTTCCCAGCGATTACAGTTACAAAGTAAACGAGTCCAATGCAAATAAATGACAAAACTAGGATTGCTTCAGGCTGAAGCTTCCGAGACACATCTGCGATTTGTAAATCTCACACTACTCGCTATTACTCGCTTCCCCATTCATTAACATTGGACTCGCTAGACTCGCAACGAGTAGCGAGTCCTGTGCTCGGACTCGCTAGAGTCAAGCGATTCCGAGTAATTTAGGATTCGCCCATCACTAGAGCGAAGCAGTGCGGAAAAAGCATGAAAATGTCAGATGGTGAGTTCAAAACCATGTGCACTGGAGTGGTGCTTTAAATCGAAGTCCCCCGCCCCCTGTCTATATACTCGCCCTTTGGCAGCTTGATCTTCTATAACCACTGCACTGGTCGGTCTTCGGTGACTTATGACGTACTGTCAGCTAAAGAGTTTCATGGAGCATGCCAGAGGTCTCTTTTCAATGTAAGCCTCATTTTGGCTCTTATAGACTTGCATTGAGAGCTTGTGGCAAAAACTTCTGACTGTGGGACTGGAGTTGTGCAGAAAAAGCATGAAAACGCTAGAGGGCAAGTACAAGGCAGTGGGCAAGAGGCTTAGATTTAAGGCAGAACTACATCACAGGAACCCCAACTTCCCCTCCCACAGAAGTAGTAATTTAAATCTAACTCTGCTACCCTGACTTTATACTCGCCCTTAAGTTTCCGGCAACTTGTGACCTGCTGGCAGCTCCAGTGTTTCATCTAGCGCATCAGAGATCACTTTACATTGCAAGTCTATGACAGCCTCATTCTGTCTGACCGTTTCGTTGCTCACAGCATTGAGCATTTATATTATATACTTGCCTAGTGGCGTCCATCATCAAGTTCCAAGGCGATGCCCTTGAATCCCACAATTCACTGTGACTCCAGAAGTCATATTGGCACACCAAAGTGATGGGCGAGCCAATATGGTGCCCGCTAGTAGTAGTGGCCCCTCGCATAGGGAGGTGAGATGGGAGGAGACAAAGGGGTTATAGACAGGCACAGCAGAGGGGGCAGAGAGAGTGCACGGGAAACAGAGAGCGCATGCACACTTGCATGTCCGCCATCTTTGGACACTTGGGTATACAAAGATGGCGGCGGCATGACGCATCACACTGCTTCCAGCATAAATTACAGTAATTACAGTATTACGTCGGATGGGAACTTGGTGGTAGCTAATAAAGTGAATAACGAGGAGTCTGTCTATTTTGTATGCAATAAAGGATTTCTCTCGGTGTTGTATTTTTTTCTCTCTACTGAAAGTATTGCTAATGGCCAGCGCTCATACTGATGGATGACATTAGGAGTAGGGCTTGATATCAGCTGCCAATAAAGATGACATCAACCCCTTTATTACCCAGTCTGTCACCACTACATGGCAGCTGGAAGAGCAGGGTAACCGCCGATTTTGGCGTCTCTCATGGAGGCACCAATTCTTGGGCAGCTGCTGGCTGCAATTTTAAGTGTGTGGGCCCAGAATGCTTGGGCCTTACCATGCTGATAATTACAGCTACCAGCTACCAGCTGCCTGTGTTACCTTCGCTGGCAATCGAAAATACAGCGGAGCCCACACCAATTTTTTTTTTTGTTTAGCTAAATGAAAAAAATAAGGCTCCCTGTATTTTTCATTTCCAGTGCAGGTAACACCAGGCAGTGGGGGTTGGCAGCAGTGCTCCTCCCAGCTAAGGGTTTCTACGCTGGCCTCTCCCGCCCATACCTCGCCAGAGAATCCCATGAGCTCTCCGCCCCAATTCTCCCATCTGAACACCTGCCGCTCCCTGTGTATTTCCTGGGACATGGGTTCTGGTGTTAGCGAGACTGCCAGTCCTTTCCCAGTGACTGGGGTCTGGTCCCAGGCCAGGTCTTGTAACTCCCGACCAGGTTTTGGGGCATGAGGGGATTCAACAGGCCTTAGCGGGCAATGTCTGTACCTGTTCTGTTATTCCCGACGCTGGGATCCTCTCCTTCACCTCCCTCGGAGGTTGGGGAATCTGGGCGCGAGGTGGCTCACTGCTCAGTCAGCTTTAGTAGCAAGGCCTGCCTCCATTTCCCCAACGCTGATAATTGTGTTTTCATGAGCTGGCGGCTCAGTTCCTTCATTTCGTCCCGCAAAAATTTCGGGTTCATTAAAGGCAGTTTGTTTTGGTCCCTCGGAGGTCAGCTGGGGGAGTCCTTGACTTCCACTCCACGGTCCGAAGCTCGCTGACCTCCACACACCATGGCACCATCTGGGTTCCACCCTGTGCATCCCAAGACACACCCTGCTGCACCGCTGCTCGAACTCTCTTCTTTTCCTCACTCTCTTGGGTGGATCTCTCCTTCCTTGCTGTCGGCCACACCTGCAAGTGGATCTTTCTTGCGGATAGGCAGGCCCCTCCATATCAAACTCCTTACTGAGGGTGGGCGCAGCTGTTCATGCCGTTTGGCAGCCTGGCGCATGATGGGAGGCTGCGCCACTCCCCCTGGTCTGCACATGGCGTCTGTTCTTTTTGGCAGGGGCCATTACACAGTCTTAGGCATAATCTTTGGGCGCACAGTATCTGTTGACACCAGGCACGAATTCCTGTTTGTGACGCCAAGTTGAAACGCCCACCAGGACTGTGGGGTACTCGGAACCGAGTCAGGAGCTCTTTAGGGAGGTCACAGGGTTGTGACCTGGTTCTGTGGCCCTGGTAGTGTCAATAAATGGGGAAAAGTTTTTACGGCGAATTAATTTGTGATGCCTCCGGTGGGTTTCAGCAATTGGGATGGATGGCCTACGCTGCAGTACAGATCCTCTGGGGCCGATGGTAATGCAGCTGAGTTGGTTCTGCTCACCACGGGTAGAGCGGAGGACCCCAGGGCAGTTTACACGGTCTATGCTGGGAATGTAATGGCAGCGGCGGGATGAATAACTTGTAAGACACAGCAAGTTGCAATCTTTAAAGTCTTTACTCACACTTGGTACCAGCTTCCAAGTTATTTTCAGCTACCAACGGGGTGCTGTGTCCTCCGGGTCAGGGCTCCAGACAAATCTCAGATAAGTAAGGGATGAACTACTCAGAATCCCTTGCTGGTGTTCCTTTCGCGGCCGTGTCCCTGCAGTGGATTTTCGCCCTTCTTCCCAGTGCCACACACCCAGTGTCTTGAGCCAGTAGCCTCAGGTCCTGTCGAGCAACCTCGTCTAGGCTCCCTGATCCTACACGGCCACCTTTTCAACGAATGAGTGTGGACTTGGACCACAGTACTTGAAGTCACCTCGGTCAACTTTCTCCGGCCCAGTCCCTCTATCTGACCCCGGGTTCTCTGTCAGCTCTGACACGGGTGACACGGGTGGATCGCTCCCTTCTCATGCCCCTGGGACTCCTTCTGTCTCTCTGAGCCCTTCACTGGCTCCTCCATCAGTTCTGTCCCCTCTCTCGGGTCGAGCTCCACCGGCTCTAGTCCCCCAGGACGTCCCTCTCACACATCCGTTCGTCTCCGTGCCATCTCTCCAACTCCCTTTTACGTCTTTTTACGTCAGTCCGTCTTGTTTGTCCTCCTGTCTGCTTCCCACTTCCTCATGCTCATGTCCAACTCTCTCGACTCGTACCCTCCACCTGTCTCCCCTTCCAGCCTGGTATGGGGCCCTCCCTAAACAGGGTCCACCCGAAACCCATAACTGGGTTGTTGTGTTGGATGCGGTTGTTTGGGTGCAAGGTAGTGTTCCCTTCTTACCCAGAGTGAAGGTACTTCTCCTCTGGCTGGGGTGCAGTACCTCTGTGGCACCTGGAGCCTTAGGGGCGCCCACCCCCCATCGTGATGTCACTGCCCTCCTGATGAGATAACATCGGGCTCTCATCTAGTATGACATAATGTCTGACTGTGGGTCCAGAGTGATGTGGAAAAACGCAGTGGACAGAGGCTTAGACTTAAATCTCCACTCCAGCGCTGAACTAACAGGACTAATCATGGCCCCACTGTACATCGCTACGGCATATGTGGTGCTGTACAAGTAACAGTAAATATGTATAATAAATAACGGATACATCAGACACAATGTATAAATGATGTCTTCCAGGCTGTACATTGTGTGAGCTCAGCGCACTTTTTCTTCTTCTTTCTTTGCCTCCCACAAGTTATAAAACACCCGCCATGGAATTCTTTATGATGGTGGCATTAATAGTCATATAATTTTATTAGCTTTTTTATGACAAACCCTGGTTCTTATTTACACCAAATAATATAAATGCCATAAAGGATTGATGAAAGGGGGTCTGACATTGTGATTTACCCCCGGCGTCCCTGCTTCCAGGCTGACGCGTATTAGAAGACGCTGGATTTTAATTCCACTGTTGTGGCATCCTGAATTAAACAGAGCAAATTAATGTCATGCGGTTTGGGTGCAGTATTTCACTGAGCGCAATGTTATAATTGAGAAAGATCGGAAAGAAATTTATACAGTTTGTATAAAAAGGAAACACTGCTCCATGAGTTGTTTATGGGGTCCTGCTTCATCAATACCCTTTATATAGTTCTCAGGATGTAAACCCAACACAGAAGGTTCCTACACCCAATAGGTAGCGCCAGGGATCAAGTCCTCTTCTAAAAGAGGCCTTATACATACTAAAGTTCCCAGAGGAGCATTGTATGGACTATAAGACTCCTAACAGCACCTTGTTGTTCTCACCCGGCCAGTTTACACTACTTACAAACGTAGGGATATTTGGCTGAAATGTGTGTAAAATGGGAATAGTTCACTCTACAGTGATATTTTATCATGAAGGTAGGGTGTCCCAGGAGTCCCCCTCCATGTACAGGTCCCCTATACACAGCGTGATTCCCCTACACAGTGGTGTAACTAGAGTCCGAAGGGCCCCAGTGCAAAATTTGGACCTGGGCCCCCCTTTCCCTGCGCCCCCATTGGTCAGATGTATGGGCCCCATGTAACGTTCTACATCCTATAAAGACTCACAAATTGAACCCTCTCCCCTTCATTATGTATTAATGTCCCTCATCCTGGTCTATATGGTCCTCTTCCTGGAATATGCCCTTATCCTGGTATATATGGTCCTCCATTATAGTATAACGCCGCCTCATAGCCCTCCATACAGTAAATGCAGCCTCATATCCTTCCACATAGAATAATGCAGCCTCACATCTCTCTATATAGTATAATGCAGCCTCATTGCCCTCCATATGGTATAATGGAGCCTCACAGCCCTCCATATAGTATAATGCAGCCTCACAGCCCTCCATATAATATAATGCAGCCTCACAGCCCTCCATCTAGTATAATGCAGCCTCATTGCCCTCCATATAGTATAATGCAGCCTCACAGCCGTCCATATAGTATAATGCAGCCTCATAGCTCTCCATACAGCACACATCCTCCCCACACAGACACACTGCCCCTTGTACAACCAGCCTCACTCACCCAGTCACACTGCTCTGTACAGCCACCCCCCCCACACCCAGTCACACTGCCCCCTGTATAGACACGCACATACACTGCCCCCCACCTCTCTCCTTCTCCAGAGCCTGTGGAGGCTTGCCTTCTGCTCTTGAATGGACCACTTCTGCTGGCCGCTGCGCCCTTACTGTGATGAGATCACATGACCTCATCCCAGTGCAGCACGCAGCAGCCGCGGGAATATTAAAGCTGCAGCGCCTGCCAGTCCTTCGGTGGCCATGATCAGCCGCCTGGGGACCAGTTGAGCAGACCACCATGCAGTCAGGGACACACATCCATGTAAGGCATCTGCAGGGGTCGGCAGGCGCTGGGCCCCCTGTACCTCCGGGCCCGGTTGCGCTTGCAACCCCCGCGACCGTGGTTGTTACACCACTGCCCCTACACCTCTCCTATACACAGCGTGATGCCCCTACACCTCCCCTATACACATAGTGATGTCCTTACACCTTCCCTATAGACACTATAATGGGCTCCCAACACCCACAAAACAATAGTCCACACACTGCATATTAGCCATCATAATAGCCCCCACGTTGTATAATGGCCTCCATAATAAACCCCACATTGAATAAGGGCCTCCAGAGTAGTCCTAAAGATTGACAGCCCCCCCACAGTAACTCCAACACTGAAAAATTGCCCCATAGCTTAGTTTCCCCACTATAGTCCGAAGGGCCCGATGCATGATTTGGACCTGTTCCCCACCTCCATTTCCCACACTTCTGCGTGTTTGTCAGATGTATGGGCCCTCATAGCTTTCTAAATTCTATAAGATGTGTTGCACCCCTTCCCTCTTCATTATGTAGTAATGTCCCCATCCTGGTGTATGTGTCCCCCATCCTGGTGTATGTGTCCCCCATATGGACATGTTTTCATGACTAAGGCTTCCTAGCTGAAACACGTAGAACTGGGTCCTGTGTTCTGCTTTGGGACTCACTAATGCTGCACTGGATTTTTTATCAAGAAGAATAAAACTATTTTGTAAAGTAAACCACTCCTGTTTCCTGCTGTCGCTGGACTGTAACTATTTCTATCAACATTGTCACCCGAGGCCAACGGAAGTTATCTGTGCGCCAGGAACTGGGTCCATCAACACTGGAGGAGAACCGCAGTGGGGTGAGCTGAAAAAAAGTTGTTTTTCTTCATGGTGTATATGTCCCCCATCCTGGTGTATATGTTCCCCATCCTGGTTTATACATCTGATGCAGCCAGGGCTAGGGGGGAAGAACTCGGCCACCGGGTCTGCTGAGTAGGGTGTCACAGGTGGACGGGATCCCGGTGCCGTGCCCTGGGGATCATTTGAAAGGGGGATGTTGATGATGGGAGAAAGGGGCTATTTACAGGGAAACGTGAAGCCACCTGTAGTTCCCGGTAATATGGTACCGGCGCTGCCAGCCGGCCGCTGAGGTGATGGTTGGGGCAGCAAAGTGTAGTACAGCTCCCCACAGGTGGAGCTTTATCTCAGGGCAGTAATGAAGGAAGATCGTGAGGGAGGGCAGTGATGGACGATGGTGAGGGAGGGCAGTGATGAGATCCTTTCTGGCAGAGAGGTGAATTGCAGCCGTTAAAGAGGCACACAAACACACAGGGATAGTTGTTTCGGTACCTTTTACTGGTGGTCACATAACAGGTACAGTCCAGAGTACTAACCAGGTCCCCGGTGCAATTTGGGACTATCACCTTGTAAAGTTATGAGGCCTCCTCTGTCTCTGTGTTCTGAGTTTTGGGGTGAGTCCTGCCTGAGCCTGAACCCACCACTTCTCTGTTATCTTAAACTGACAATGAGGTCCTCCTGAGGGGTCCCTGTTCCTCCTGCGGCCCCTGGTCCTGTGCTTGGTCAGTTTAATGTCTTTTCTCTATCTCCTCAGGGCTGAACTCCTCCTGAGTTTGTTGGGCTTTCTGCTGCAGCTCTGCAGGCTGGCAGCATCGGACTCCAGTGTCCGGGTGTGCTAAAGAGGTATATAATTGGATCTCTTTCTCTGTTCCCTGTCTCCTCTACTTGCCTCCGGCCCCTTCCCTGGGGTGTGCACAGCAGACAGTCGTCCCTGGTCCTGGCCTGTATCTCTCTCCAGAGACCAACAGCTCTGCCTCCTCCTTCTCCTCTCCTCTCACAAACTAACTGCCACTGTCTCCTGGGACTAACTGTCTCCTCCTCTCAGCCTGGATCTTCTTAAAGGGGAACTGACCTAACGCAACCAGTAGAGCTCCCCCTTCAGGTCTGGAGTGGTAGGTGGTGTGTGCTGAGCAAACCAAGGTGTCAGTCCTTCCTTGCACCAGTTTAACCTGTGGCAATCCTCTGCAGGGGTGCCACATTCCCCCCTAGTTAAATACAGTCCTCCAGGACTGAAACATTTTTCATTAACATATCATAACTATTTACATTTTGATTTTGTACAGAGTCTTTAAAAATAAAACATTTACAAAAACCAGGTAAAAATGGAAAAAACGGTTACCAGTCCAAACAGCGTTAGTCCATCCGCTGCAGGCTGTTTAGGGGGATGTTAAAACAGGGGTTTACCACTACCAGTCCTGTGGCTATGGTCCATTTTGAAAATAAGGGAAAGTTCAAAAGTCCAACAGGTCAAGTCTCTTCAAAATTAAAAAGCATTACTATATACAATACGGGTGTATCTGCTTAGGAGGCCTGGCTTCACTTATACCACCCCCAGGCACTTTCTCTTCCTAACTTGATGTGCATGGGGGCTAATCCAGTTCCTCCATCCTTCTGTACACTACCATTAATAACATATTTACATTTTAAACATTTTTACATTTTCCCACATTTTATGGCCTACTCACTGTATCTAAGTGGTGGCTGACCAAAGTTACTACGGGTTGACTTGCGTAGCACTGGTGTGTTAACAATGTCTGACCTGATGCGGTGTATGCTCTGTCTCTCAGTCCATCAGATCTACATGGTGTTGTAATACCATAGTATTGGCGTAATCTCTCTAGTGAACTGGCAGGTTCACCGATTGCAGGGATCTCTGGTTCCGGTACAACGGGTGGTTCTTCTACTCTTGGTGTTTCTACTGCTGGTGGGAACATCAAAGTTGGGATTAGATATGTACCTTCTATTTGAGGCCAATCTGCTGGTAATTCTCCAATGATTGTCTGGACTGTCTTTGGCTTCTCTTGCTCTTCTGACTTTGGACAAGGTACATTTTCTTCTGGTTGAAGCTGTTGAGGGCATTTCTTCAAATGATCTCTGGACACTGTTGCTGTGGTTTCACCATGATCTTTACTGATTAAACAGGTTTTCTGGTTATCAAACTTGGATGGTAATACAGTGTATGGTTTCTTTTCCCATTGATCATCAAGTTTGTGCATTCTTCTTTTTCTTCTCAAAACCAATTCACCTTGTGTTAAAGGCGTTCCATACGCACTTTTGTTAAAGTTGGTTTCTTGTCTTTCTCTAGATTTTTCCAGACTTCTCTCAACGCATTCTTGAATTTTCTGATATTGTTCTTTCCTGCGAGTATCCCAATCTGTATCTGTAGTATCTGCTTCAGGAACTACTATGCCTATCTCGAAGTCTACTGGCAATTTTCCTGGACTTGCTCTCATAAGGTATGCAGGAGTGCAATTTGTTGAACTTACTGGGATGTTGTTGTAAATGCCAACTAGATCTGGTAACTTCTCTGGCCACTGGTTGCGTTCTTCTAACGGCAGAGTTTTCAGCATTTCAATTACCACGTGATTCTTTTCGCACATTCCATTTGTTTGAGGATAATAAGACGTGGTGCGTATTTTCTTGCATCCGTATAGGCGACAGAACTCTTGAAATATTTCAGCTTCAAAGGCAGGTCCTTAGTCTGTCAATACCTGTTCTGGATAACCATGGGGTCTGCAGAAATAAGCTTGAAATGTTCTTGCTGCTGTCTCAGCTGTTAAGTATTTTACCGGAGCTACCACAAGAAATCTGGAATAGTGGTCTACCATGGTAAGAGCATAGGTGTAGCCTGATTTGCTGGGTGCGAGTTTGACATGATCTAAGGCTACCATTTCTAATGGTTCTTTAGTGATGATAGGCTTGAGTGGTGCTTTCTGGTTGTTATGGTCTCTTCTTCTTAATGAGCATGGTCCACAATTTTTACACAATCTCTCTATGGAAGACCTCATGCTGATCCAATAGAATCTTTCACGTAACAGTATTTCCAATTTTCTCCATCCAAAATGTCCTGATCCATCGTGGTACGCTTCCAATACCATCTGGACATCTCTCTTTGGAACCACTACTTGCCATACCATTTCATGTGTTCTTGGGTTGATGTACCGCCTGCACAATTGACCTTGATAGATGAATAACTGTCTCCTTTCTTTCCACAGGCGTTGAGCTTCTAGTGGAGCATTCTTTTCAAGTTTGGAATCTGGTTGGGTTATCAATTTCTTTACAAGACTTATGGCCACTTTACACACACCAACTTCTGTGTCCAACTTCTGAACAACTTACTGGTTGCAGTGAAATCATGGGCACATTGTTCCATTTTGTGGCTGTGTACAAATGCAACAATGTGTCCATGATTTCACTGCAACCAGTAAGTTGTTCAGAAGTTGGACACAGAAGTTGGTGTATGTAAAGTGGTCCTTACTGCCGGATCACTGTCTTGAGTCTCTTTCCATCCATAGTGAGGCAATGGGTTTAGTTCAGCAGTCTGATGGCTCTGGTAAATGCGATCTTCAGCGATTTGCCATTTTCTGCTTTTATGGAAAGCTGGGAGTTCTATTTCCTCTACGTCATCCTCTTCTTCAATCCCTTGTAGATGTACTTGAGGGGTTCTGGAGAGAGCATCAGCATTTGCGTTATTGCGGCCTGCTCGATATTTGATAGCAAAGTCATAATTCAACAGTCGAGCCATCCAACGTTGCTCCAATGCTCCAAGCCTCGCGGTATCCAGATGTGTCAACGGGTTATTATCTGTGAAGACGGTGAACTTCGAAGCTGCGAGGTAATGCTTGAACCTTTCTGTTACGGGCCAGACCAAGGCCAGGAACTCCAACTTAAAGGAACTGTAGTTTTCTGGGTTCCTCTGGGTAGGTCGAAGTTTTCTGCTAGCGTAGGCAATTACTCGCTCTCTACCATCTTGAATCTGGGAAAGGACTGCTCCCAGGCCAACATTGCTTGTGTCGGTGTAAAGGACGAATGGTAGGTTATAATCGGGGTAAGCCTGGATTCCCTCACCGGTTAGAGCCTGCTTCATCTGTTGGAAGGAATTTTCTTGTTCCTCTCCCCATTCCAATGGTGGCTCTGGAAATCTTCTCTTAGATTGGCCTATCAGAAGATCTTGTAGGGGCGCAGCCATCTTTGTGTAGCCCTTAATGAATCTTCTATAGTATCCAACCAACCCTAAGAACTGACGTACCTCGGTGATGGTGATTGGTCTCTGCCAATCCTGGATTGCTATTACCTTTTCCGAAACTGGTGCTACTCCATCTGCGCTGACCACGTGTCCCAAGTATTGGACTTTAGGTTTCAGCAGGTGACATTTAGATGGTTTGAGCTTCATCCCGTACTTTGTTAAAGCCTCAAATATCTCTGCCAGGTGTTTCAGGTGTTCTTCGTAGGTTTTAGAAAACAACGATGACATCATCCAGGTGTAAGAGCACTGTTTCGAAGTTCCGGTGTCCCAGGCAACTTTCCATGATTCTTTGAAACGTTCCTGGTGTATTGCATAACCCGAACGGCATGCTGTTGAATTCGCATAGTCCCATTGGCGTTGTGAATGCAATCTTCTCTCGATCTTCTTCTGCAACGGAGACGTGCCAATACCCACTATTGAGATCTAATGAGGAGAAATAATTAGCAGTCTTTAATGCAGCAAGAGACTCCTCTATTTGGGGTAATGGGTAAGCGTCTTTGTGAGTGATCTTATTGACCTCCCTGTAATCCACACACATCCTCATTGTGCCATCCTTCTTCCTGACTAGGACTAAAGGGGCTGCCCAGGGACTACTATTATCTCTTATAACCCCGGCCTCCTTCATGTCCCTCAGCATCTCTTTGGAATGTTGGTAGTGACCTGGTGGAATAGGTCTGTATCTCAACTTAATTGGAGGATGATCTCCTGTGGGTATGCGATGGTGTACCCCTTTAATCCTCCCAAAATCTAATGGATGCTTACTAAATATTTGCTCGAACTCCTGCACTATCCGGTACACTCCGTGCTTCTGGTGAAAAGGGGTGGCATCAGTTCCTACATGCAACTGCTGACACCACTCCTCCAGCTGTCCCTTGTAATTGTTTTCCTCCGCCCGACTAGGCGAGGAAACAGGTCCACTGCCTCTATGTTGTTGTTACAAACAGTATACAGCTTTGCTACAGTAGCATACCGGGGTAGCTTTGCTTCCTCTGCCCCACAATTCAACACACGGATTGGTACTCGTCCTTTACGTACATCCACCACCCCTCTGGCTGTCAGTAGCGTAGTTCTGTGCTCTGAAAGTTCCGGCTCTACAACTGCCTGGTATTCCTGTCCTCTACAACCTATCGCTGCTCGACACCATATCATCATTTCGCTTTTTGGTGGTAGTACAATGGGAACTGGGTCTGTTACCTGCACACTGCCAATTTCTTTCCCAGACAGATTTACCTGTTGCTTGTGGATGAGGGCTCGGATCTCTCATTGGATGACTCTTGTCTGCCCATAACCAGCAGTCTAAGAAATCTGTCGGAGTAAAAACAACACTTCTCCAAAGCAATTTTCAATAACATTTGTACCAATAACCATGTAAGGGAATTTTTCATTAGGATTATCTTCAACTACAAATAATCCTTGACCTTTCAACTCCTCCCTCCCCAACTTTATTGTAGCTACTCTGTACCCCACCTATTTCTGTGGTTGGCCATTAGCTACAATAATATAAAAATTGGGGTTTGGGGGTTCAAGATCATCATCAGACCAATATTGTTTATAAAGGATATGTGGGATCGTAGTGACCTGCGACCCGGTGTCCAGTAGGGCCGACATGGGGATTCCTTCTAGTGTAATGTTGAGGTACGGATGGCCTCCCACGTACCGGTTACGCCAGTCATTTGGGCCCAGCTGCTCTACTCCTGGGGGCTGGCCCTCGGGCCAAGGAATCTCGTGTTTAAAGGGCATCCTCTTGCAAAGTGTCCTGGTTTGTTGCATCGCAGGCAGATAGGTTGTCCTGAAGAATCTGTGTAATCCCTGGTTCTGCGTTGGAATGGTGCGTTGGTCCCCTGCCCGGGCGACATGGATCTATGTTGGAATGGTGCGTTGGACCCCTGCCCGGGCGACATGGGTCTACGTTGGAATAGTGCTTTGGTCCCCTGCCCGGGCGACATGGGTCTACGTTGGAATGGTGCTTTGGTCCCCTGCCCGGGCGACATGGGTCTACGTTGGAATGGTGCTTTGGTCCCCTGCCCGGGCGACATGGGTCTACGTTGGAATGGTGCTTTGGTCCCCTGCCCGGGCGACATGGGTCTACGTTGGACTGGTGCTTTGGTCCCCTGCCCGGGCGACATGGGTCTACGTTGGAATAGTGCTTTGGTCCCCTGCCCGGGCGACATGGGTCTACGTTGGAATGGTGCCTTGATCCCCTGCCCGGGCGACTTGGCTTTTCCCTGCATCCATGGGACATCCTCAGGGCTATCAGCTAGTTGAATTTTGCTTGGTGGTGGTGCCCCAGGCATATTTTGCAAGAGCTTTAATACATAATCCATGTTTTTGGTTAACTGGTTTTTGTACGTCCTGATCGCCTAGATTTAGTGTACTTGTTCTTGTCTCCCTCATCCTCATGTAAAGCGCCATGGAACCCAATGGCGCTATATAAATAAATAATAATAATAATAATAATAATAATAACTGCAGCACCTGATTTTGCATGTTATCATTTGCTACAGCTTGACTTTCTGCTTTTGCAGGTTCTGCAGAAAGAGGTTTAAAGTCTATAGGAGAGGCATTAAACTGCCAAGATTGGATTGCAGGTTCTGCAGGCGCTGGATCTCTAAACACAGTTATAGCTCGATCTTTTAAGGTAGAGCTCCCCCTTCAGGTCTGGAGTGGTAGGTGGTGTGTGCTGAGCAAACCAAGGTGTCAGTCCTTCCTTGCACCAGTGTAACCTGTGGCAATCCCCTGCAGGGGTGCCACACATCCCTCTTCCTGGTGTAGATGTCCCCCATCCTGGTGTATGTGTCCCCCATTTTAGTGTATATTTTGCAATCCAGGAATATAGGTTCCCTTTTGAATAAAAAAAAAAGTATTAAAAATTTAATATACTCACTTAATCCAGGATGCTGATGGGTCCTGCGTGAGCAGATCATTGCGCTATCATCACATGCATGGGAGAGCAGAGTTTTTGGCACTGCGTGATAATGTCACCATACTGGGACTTGCTGTTTGCATCATCTGCTGTTCTGTAGACTGCAAGCTTAAGGAGCCCTGCGTTCCACAGAACAGAGAAGCAGCGCGGGGCGATCGTGCCTACTAGCTCTACGGCAGGCTGAAAGAGCACACAGGCCCACAGAAGAGAGCGGGAGTGTGGGGAAATCGTGCCTACCTGCTTTATGGCAGGCTGAAAGAGCACGCAGGTCCACAGAAGAGAGCGGGAGTGTGGGGAGATCGTGTCTACCTGCTGTACGACAGGCTGAAACCGCACGCAGGGCCACAGAACAGAGGGGGGAGTGTGGGGAGATCGTGTCTACCTGCTCTATGGCAGGCTGAAAGAGCACGCAGGTCCACAGAAGAGAGCGGGAGTGTGGGGAGATCATGTCTACCTGCTCTATGGCAGGCTGAAAGAGCACGCAGGTCCACAGAAGAGAGCGGGAGTGTGGGGAGATCATGTCTACCTGCTCTATGGCAGGCTGAAAAAGCATGCAGGTCCACAGAAGAAAGCGGGAGTGTGGGGAGATCATGTCTACCTGCTCTATGGCAGGCTGAAAGAGCATGCAGGTCCACAGAAGAGAGCGGGAGTGTGGGGAGATTGTCTACCTGCTCTACTGCAGAGGTTAACTTCATAAGCACGCTGTGCACACAGATAGTTAACGGTGGCTCCGGTGGGCCCCTCTGATCATGGGCCTAATAGTTATGGCTGTTGGAAGAAGGAAAGAAAAATAGCAAAAGTAGACAAACTAAAATTGTCCATTGAGGGAACGGATTAAAGTTGTAGATTGGTTGACTGCCCCTCCCGGGTAGAGTTGATCCACTTTGGTCCTGGATTTCAGCACCGATCTGTAGCGGATCCTTTATTTAGAGAACTCGTTACACAGCTTCCGTGGAATCTAACATTGCCATCGTGCATAAATAGATGCAAATCATAGAGCTTACCATATTACCTCCCACACAATGGGAAGAATATAGCAATTCTTTGTCGGGATCGGCTATAATTATTGAAATGAAGCAATTACAGGAAAGAATACAGAGGAGACAGATAGGAGGAGTAATTATAGCGCAAAGGTAAAGGAGTCGGCTGCGGTGTATGGCAAGTATGTGTCGGTGTCACATAATGTACCGGGGTCCTGTGTTATCGAGAGTGATGGAATATCGAGAGCGGGAGAAGAAGTCAGATCATGAGAATCATCCCCAGACTAACAAGCTTCATTTGCATAAATATTGTTTGGAGCGAGCAATTAGCTGTAAATTGACACAAAAACCAATGGTAATTATAGAGGTTCAATGACTAAGTCCTTATGTGCCATGTTAGACAATGGATGCGGAGCTTCAGGTTGTGCTTCCACGTTTTATTCTATTACTTCTCAAGCGCACATGATCTACATTGTAATTAACAAATTAAGAAGTCGTTAGTCATTTCTTCATAGATCACCTTTTAGCTGTCTGTACTTCCCATTTCCAGCCTTCAAATGTATAGAAACGTTGTAAGAAAAATAAGCGTAGTAGAAATATAAGAAAGAAAAGGGGTAGGAGGGAGATGCAGCTGCAGTTATCCTACAGTGCATTGAAAAAGTATTCATAAATTGTAAATGCGACGCCCACCAGGGCAGTGGGGTACTCTGTAACCGTGCTGGTCCGTTCTTTGGTAGAGACCCGATTCCATGGCCCTGGCCGTCCAGTTAAAGGGGTAGTATTTACAAGAGATGAACATGATGCCACTTGTGGTGTTCAGACAGTGATGGCTGACGCTGCAGATTAGGACCGCTGAGGGAGATGGTATTGCAGCCAGGATGGTATCACTCCACACAGGTGGAGCGGGGACCCAGGGCTGGTGGAACAGTCTATTAAGGTGGTGATGATCGTTGGGGTGTAGGACAAAGGATGTGGAAAATAAGCAGAGTACATGGAAGGGTGACGTTTCCGTTACCTTTACTTGATAGCTGATGGTGCAGTCTGGGGCACTGGTTACAGGTGATAGAAGAGATCCGGTCAGCCAGGAAGCATTTGGGGGTCCACCTCACCAGGTGGGTTCCTTCTGCACTGTCCTTTTAAGTCCCTGCTGCTTATAGCTAGGTCTTCCTGTGTGTTGGTTTCTCACCCGTATGGCAGTCAGCTCGAGCTGATGATGGGTACCACTGCACTGGTGACTGTTCCAGGCTCTGGTGTGCTGTTGTGTTGTCGGGAGTTTGGTGCAGCCAGGAGACTTGCAGTCTCTCGCCCTCCAGATTCGGCTGTCGGGGCGTACAGCACACACACAACCAAGGACTCTGGCGTCCTTTCTCTAGCACTCCGCTCCGGGGTGAGCCTCCAGGGTGAGTCCAGTCACGGCTCCACTCCCAGAGCTCTCCTACATGTCTTCTCTTTTCCCTCTCCTCAGACTTTGAGTAACCCCTCCTCTGTGCCGGAAACAGGACAGCTCCCCTGAAGTTGGATTCAGAGCTCCCCCTTCAGGCCTGGAGTCAGGAATTGTGTTGCATGCTGGGTGTTACCTAGCGTGGGGACCTCCTCCTGCTTCCTGTGAAGGAGGCAATGCCACTGTGGCAACTGGACCTCTGGGGTGCCACATAAACGTTTCCATATTTTTGCACATTACATCCAAAAACATAGATGCATTTTATTAGGACTTTGTGATATGTTAACAAAAAGTGGCACATGTTTGTGAATTGTAAAGTTTCCCTGCCCCTGCTGAAGAGAAGTCTACCCACAGCATGATGTTGCCTCCACCATGTGTGACAGTGGGGATGGTGTTTTCAGGGTGTTCATGGTTAGCTTTCTGCCACACATTTCATTTTGCATTCAGTCGAAAAAGTTGTTCTTTGGTCTCTTCTGACCAGAAAACCTTCTTCCACTGCACGCTGTGTCACCAATTTATTGGAGAGTTTCTGCTTATTTTTTTCAATAAATGATTTCTGAATCAAATGAAGGAGAAAAAATGCAAAAATGATCAAAATATATATATTTTTTTATCATAGATTCTGAAGACCCCACGTCCAAAAATGGTTTATTTGGAGCATATTTTTTTCCAAAAAGAAGACATTGCTTCTATTTGCAGAAAATAAAAATATAATAATATCCCCGTGTGCTCTATTGTTGCGTGTTCTCACTTGAAATCTATCATCTGTTCCAAAATCCACACAAAAAAAGTGTGAAAATCTTGACATTTTTACTAGACTTTTTAGTGATGATTTTATTCAGACATTTTCTTATAGTATTATTTTTTTTTACCTTTCTTTAAAGGGAACCTGTCACCCCAAATCACCCTTGTAAACTGTAAATACATGTCCCTGAAGCATAACACCACAGTCCTACACATCCCTTTGTGGTGTTTTACTTCAATATGAAAGTGCACTTTAGTCGTTTGCCAACTTACAAAATCCATGGCAGTGGGGCGTTCCCAGGCCTCTTTGTCCAAGAGGCGGTTCCCCTGTGTGCCGCTGTATTACGCCCTAATGGGCGTTTGTTCAATCTTTCTAGCGCGGGCACGAATCCTAATCTCGCGCCCGTGACGTCACGGTCATGTGATGCCGTGACGCGTCAATTCAGGGCGGGCGGGGCGCTGTTGTGTGACGCGCACCCGCCGACTTCAGTAAGCGATCTGCGCATGCGCTGAAGTTGGCCAGTGCGCGTTCACAGACAGAGGCGCATGCGCAGATCGCTTACTGAAGTCGGCGGGTGCGCGTCACACAACAGCGCCCCGCCCGCCCTGAATTGACGCGTCACGGCATCACATGACCGTGACGTCACGGGCGCGAGATTAGGATTCGTGCCCGCGCTAGAAAGATTGAACAAACGCCCATTAGGGCGTAATACAGCGGCACACAGGGGAACCGCCTCTTGGACAAAGAGGCCTGGGAACGCCCCACTGCCATGGATTTTGTAAGTTGGCAAACGACTAAAGTGCACTTTCATATTGAAGTAAAACACCACAAAGGGATGTGTAGGACTGTGGTGTTATGCTTCAGGGACATGTATTTACAGTTTACAAGGGTGATTTGGGGTGACAGGTTCCCTTTAATCCTACAGAAGCCAAGGGAAAGCCTAAAGTCTTTTGCAAAATACATAAAAAATCTATTGCATTTTCTAAGAAAGAAAAAATAAATTATATACTCTATAATTGCCGTAGGCAAAATCATGTCGGACCCCGAAATCGCCGTGGCTTTGTCACTTTTGTGACGTCACCACGGCGAAGCATTGGCCGCGTAGCGGCCAATGCGAGTCGCTGGCCGAAAATAGAACCAGAGGCTCGGCCACAAAGCTAGCGATTTACCGCTCAGGTAGCGAGTCGCTGAAAATGTGTGAAAATCTTGACATTTTTACTAGACTTTTTAGTGATGATTTTATTCAGACATTTTCTTATAGTATTATTTTTTTTTACCTTTCTTTAATCCTACAGAAGCCAAGGGAAAGCCTAAAGTCTTTTGCAAAATACATAAAAAATCTATTGCATTTTCTAAGAAAGAAAAAATAAATTATATACTCTATAATTGCCGTAGGCAAAATCATGTCGGACCCCGAAATCGCCGTGGCTTTGTCACTTTTGTGACGTCACCACGGCGAAGCATTGGCCGCGTAGCGGCCAATGCGAGTCGTTAGCTGCGCGAGCAATGGCCGCGAGGCCTTTGCGAGTCGCTAGCTTTGTGCGAGCAATGGCCGCGAAGCGGCCATTGCGAGTCGCTGGCCGAAAATAGAACCAGAGGCTCGGCCACAAAGCTAGCGATTTACCGCTCAGGTAGCGAGTCGCTGCCTGAGCGGTAAATCGCTAACTTTGTGGCCGAGCCTCTGGTTCCATTTTCGGCCATTGCGAGCACTCAGCCCCAATAAGTATTCAACCCCCCAAAAAGTATTGGACCCCCCAAAAAAGTATTGGACCCCCCCAAAAAAGTATTGGACCCCCCCAAAAAAGTATTGGACCCCCCCCAAAAAGTATTGGACCCCCCCCAAAAAGTAGCTATAACTACTATAATCAAATTAATGCACGTTCTAGAATCCCGATGCATTTGCATCGGGCTCACAGCTAGTATATAATAATGCTACTTGTGAAACCACTCTACAGGGCACAGTGAGATCACGACATCTTATTTTTTGGGTGTAGCATTTTATTTTATTTGTTTTTATTAACATTTAAAATCAAATGTAAATAAAAATATTATGAGAACTCTAGGGAAATATGGGATGGTACTAAGGATTAGGAAGTCCAGGAATGGATCTGATGAAGGAGGAGAAGAACCAGGAATGGAGCTGAAGAAGGAGGACGACCAGGGATGTAGCTGATGAGGAAGGAGGACGACCAGGGATGGAGCTGATGAGGGGGGAGGAGGAACTTGGATAGATCTGATGGAGGAGGAGTGGTGCTCATGAGGCAAAAGGAGGACCGGGGATG
>JARQOC010000012.1:34648393-34722834 GCA_033576535.1 Allobates femoralis
CATACACACACATATATACAGCCACACATGTATACAGAGGACAAAGCGGCGGGGTGGGGGAGGACGGAGCGGCACAGGCATGGGGAGGATGACCATGAACTGTGCCTGTCGCTGTTTCTCTGTAACACGGGCAGCTGGCGCAACGCGGGATTTCCGTTACAGAGAAGCAGACAGACATGATAAGGTGATTATATTATAGGCTACAGAAAATTCATGCCCTTTGACTGCTCCCATGGGCACCACCTTTTGGCTAGATTTTCAGCATAAACAGGATTATTGGCCAGTACACTCATAATAGGGATGGAGAGGATAAGTTTAACCCTTTGTTCATCCCTGCGGCAGCAGGGATGAACAAAGATGCTGGCTGGCGCAGGCATTCACATATGCCTTGCGGCAGCCGCATGGGCTCCCATGGGGGCCCATTATAGGAATTCTGCTGCAGCAGGGATACCGCTACGAAAACTGCAGCATGATTTTTAACGCAGGCTGCAAATCCACAAACGGTAATCGGATTGCATGTAGTGCTATCCGGTTACTATAATGGGCTCCTATGGGCTGCAGTTCCTGATCTGGTTTTGAGCACTTTTACTGCTCATATCCGGATCAGGATCTGCTGTGCCCTGCCGCAAGTGTGACCCTAGCCTAAATTACAGACCGAAACGTTACTGATTATGTTTGATGCATATTATTGAGTGCCAGCTTTTGTCTTGTACATATTAAAGAGTGGTATCCTGCCTGAGCACCAGTGAGTCGTGGCCAATATGGGCCACCACTGCCGGTCAGACTGCTGGGGATGATGGTGGAGGAGGCAGCCGGGAGGGTGAGCCCACAACGGGTAGGGCTTGGTTCCCCAGGGCAGATATAGGAGAGAAGTACTTAGTTTCAGTGTTAGAAAACAAGTATGCGGCTCCGCAGGCGAGCCGCTGCAGTCTCAGTACCAATAAGTCTCAGACACAAATCTTGAGTTCACTGGCTCCTTTACTTTTCTGCTCACTTGACAACACAGTCTCTACAACAGTTCTTTACAATACTTGTAGCAGACCAGTCCCACTCAGCATCTACGGAGTTAGGCTCTTAGGTTCTTACTGCAGCCGGGATGGTTCCTCTGCGTCACTCCCCCTCAGTGTACCTTTCGGGCACCCTGTTTCTCTCTCCCTCGCATACGGGTTCGGTCCGGCCGTCTTGGGCTCTACAATGGGTCATCCCACACACTTGGTCACTAGGCCTAGTACGATGGCTTTGTCCTACTCCGTACTAGTAGTTGGGTCTCGGGACATAGAGTTCCTGCACCCCACCGGGTATCTCGTGGTTAGGGGCTTGCAGCGTTCCCGGCAACATCTACAGAGCCGGCACTCTGGCTCTTTGGCCCAGCCACCAGTGACCCGGGTTAGTCGGGCTCATCTGGCTCCCATCTCTGCATGGGTTCAGCCTGGGTTCCTGGCTGGCCATCAGTAGTACAGGCCGCCGGGCCCCATTGTGCTTTGTCTGTCTTTCAGTACTCAGCTGAAGGGTATCTCGGCTTGGGGATGCTTCCCTCTTCCTCACACTCCAGGGATTCACTACCTCCAACTTGGTGTTCCTGTGTTTTACTACAGTTCCTCCACCCCTTTGTCCGGGTTCTCTCTACTTCCCACCCACACATAGCTACTCCCTCCACCTCTCGACTGGCAAGGTCGGAATGTATGTGTGTGGGTGTTTGTGTGGAGTGACCATCCTGCCTATCCCAGCTGTAGTTCACCCTGTGGCTCCTTTTCTGTAGATGGGCACCATTACTTAAGGCCGCTATACACAATAGATAGCTGTGCTCTGTATAAGCGAGTCAGATCTTGTAGTTGGACCCCCAGACAATTTTCAGATTAGAGTACTGCAGCGGTACAATGTCTGTGGCATGTAGGATTGATACTTCCAATAGCTGGCACTAGAGTTTGTCATCATCTTATCTGAAGAGATAATGTGCCATGTACAAAATCTGATGGTCACCTTTCCAGACAGATATATATTGTACTCAGCTGTAGAAGCACCAGGTCGGGGTATTTTTGGGAGCTCATATGTGTTGCACCTCTGCCACCAGGGCACAGGGTGAACTGCAGCCACACAAGGAAGACTGTTGTCTTAAACACACCCACACACCGTACACTCCGATCCGAAGTCACTGACTCTCTATGTAGGGCAAGGATTGGCGGGAGTTTAGAGAAGTGTGGGTGGAGAGTAGGACAGATCTGGATAAGTGGGTGGAGGAACCATAGTAAAACACGGGAACACAAAGTTGTAGGAGAAGTTCCCTGGAGGACGCAGAACCTTGGAGGTAGGATACCCAAGGGAAAAAGCTCGCTCTAGAGACGGAGGCAAGGGAAGATCATCCCAAGCAGAAACACCCCAGAGCTGCAGAAACAGAGGAAGCCTGGTGAGCCCAAATCACACCTGGGTCACTGGAGGGCTAGGCCAGGACAGCCAGAGAGCCAGCTCTGTAGATGTGACCGGGGAGACTCTAAGTCCCCAATCAACCCGGTGTCGTGCGAGGACTCTATGACCCGCAACCTACCTACTGCCACGGAGTAGGAACACAGCCATCGTACTAAGGCTAGTGACCCTAAAGCAGAAGGAATCGTGACTAAAGAACCCGTGACGGCCAGACTGAACCCGTGAACGAGGACAGTGAGAGACAAGCAGGGCCTGAACGGTACTTTGAAGGAAGTGACGCAGAGGAACTGTCCGAGCTGCAGTAGAACCCAGGTCCCTGGATAAGTGTAAGAACTAAGACTGAGAACTGAGCTGTAACCTGTGTGCTGAGAACTTGTAAAGTACCCGGTAAGCTCAAAAGGGCCTGAGACTGTTCCTTACCACACCCTTGGAGTCCCACACCTGCGGAGCCACATCCCTTCTGTCCTTTGCGTGTTGGCTGTAAGAAGCTGCAGAGAAGGAGCTGGTGCAGCTTCAGCAGCATCCAGATTACACAGCCCTCACACCACACCTGCCCCGGGGATTGGCTTTACCCGTGGAGAGCCGTTCCATCCCAGCTGCTATCCATCATCCCCAGAGGTTCTGCAGCAGCGGTGGTCCCCACTGACCACATACTATGGGTGGCGTCATGACACCCTCTCCTGTACATATCCCCTTTTTCAACTGACGCCCAGGCCACAGGACCTGGTCACGACCCCCGTGACTCCCCAGTGACAGCAGCAGCGATCCGGTTCCTGACTACCCCATGGCCTCAATATGCATGGAGTCGCACTCTGACTTGCAAAAGTAACGCAAATATGAAAGGGGCGTCCTGTGAAGGGTAGAAAAGTATTGGGCATAGTGTGGAAATACTGTCCTGCCCTAGATTTCGACACAATTGAAGAGCGCCTGACCATGACTTTTCCACAGCCCGTTGCGATGTACAGGGTTTTGTTGCCAGGTTCTTCTTGCACACTTAACCTTGCATAGGAGTCATTTAGTTTTCATTTTTTACGTCACTTTTTGTGTCGTTCAGTACAGTTGCACAACATTTATGCTGTTTCTGTTCTGAGTTCACAGAAGGATTTCCTGTTACAATATTTTTGGCTGTGGTTTGCCTTGAAGGCGGCTTGTGGGTTGGGAGAAAACATCTCAAATGTGGAATGTAATATTATCAAATAAGAGCAAGTTGCACCCATTATGTGTGGAGCGTAATGTAGTATATGTAGACAGTTCAACATACGAAGGAAAGAGGGGGCACTCAATGACATAAGAGACCCTTTAATGGCACAAGACAAGTGACATCAAGCTCGCCAGGAAGATAAGTATAAGGAAATACTAGCATACATAGGGTTTTATCTACGTAAGAAAGAAAGGTCCTAGTGTGGTATCACTCACCCTATGTGGTTGTGTCAGACACAATCACCGACAGAGATCAAAAAGTATGGATGATGAGGCTGCAGCGAATCACCAGGAAATTGTAGTTACCACGTGGAAGAGAGCCCGGAACGGTGACTACAGAGTCGCACCCATATGAAGTACGTCCATATACACCTCTTCCCCCCCACCCCCAAGTTAAAACTATTAAAAATTACACATCAACATGATTCATACGTCTCGAGGTTTGAATAAAGTTACTGATAATCTGTTCCTGGATTGTCCTTTCCTTCTTGAATTTGCAAGAGGCGGCGCGACTGCAGTCACCGGGCCTGGCTATCCTCCATGTGGTAAATATCAAGCTCGCCGGGACAGAGCTGTAGGAATTAGGGGAGGACGTGGGGAACCTCTAGACATTAGCCATTTTGTGCAGGAACGCATTTCAACGGGCTCATCAGGGAGGACACAGAACCTCTGGACAATGGCCATTTCATGCGGCAATGCACTTCAACGGGTCCAAATCCTGGACCTGTTGAAATGCATTCCCACTAAAACGGTGTCTGCTGCTTGATATCACTTGACTTGTCCCAATAAAGGGTCTTTATTACGTCGATAAGTGCCCCCTCTTTCCTTATGTTGGATTGTGCTTTAAAACCATATATCTACTAGAGGGCAGGTGCACAGCCATACGCAGGGGCTGAAGAAGCCGCAATAGCCAAGATTAAGGGGCGGTTGTGAATTTTGCAGTATTTTGGTCATTTTTGTGCAGATGCGTTTCTGGTCTTTTGCACACGTATTATATGTATCCTTTTGTAACAGATGTGGCAGAAGAAAAGGATTGGATCATGGGATTGCTGTCTCTTTGGCTAGACAGGAGTTTCAGGAACAGTTAACACCTGGAAGGGTTGATACAACTGACTTCAAGCATTTTTAATGGCTGTGTTCAGAAGCAAAACCATATAGATGGCACTCAACGTTTGTGCTTTTATCTTAGGTTTATTTCATATTCGGGTAAACACACTCGAGGAAGGGAGTGGAGGCAGAGACACAAGGACAGCAGCTGTTTTGCGCTAGGTAGCACTTCTACAGGTCCTGACTAGAAGCGCCACCTAGCGTGAGACAGCTGCTGTCATCCTTGTGTCTCTGCCTTCACTCTCTTCCTCGAGTATGTTTACCCGAATATGAAATAAACCGAAGATAAAGGCACAAAGGGTGATTGCTATCTGATCTTATATTGTGACTTTCTCCATCTGCTGAATCAGAAGGATAGGGCACCTCCAGAGCGGTTTTCATATTACCAGCAACGCAGTTTGCTGTAGTGCGGGAAATGCCTTGCTGTCGGCTGTACCCAGCATGCCCTCTTGAATGATTAAATCAATATAAATACTTAAAAGGTTTCAGCTCCTGGATAAAAAATTCCACTTTTACAGTATTTTAAAATGTCATATCAAATTCATATGATAAATTCATATTGAATACAGCATGGTTGGGAGAAACAAAGCCACGTGTTTCGAACGCTATTTAGCGTTCTTTATCAAAGAATTTAGGATAGTGTTCAAAACGCGTAGGTTTGTTCCCATGATTCTGTTTTTGATATTATTAAAATGCTACAATAAAGTGGAATTTTCATCCAGGAGCTGAAACTTCCGTACTGTTTAGGATTTTCGCCATGGTTGGACAGATCGTGGTTCTGGGCAGACCGGACTTAAACATTTCCAAGTAGTGAGTTGTCAGTCCTTTTATTCTTGTTTTGTTCCCCAAAATATATCCTAGAAACAAAACGTGAAGTCCTGACTCCCCAGAGCTGGATCTAGTGCACAGCTTCTAAACAAACAATTGCCTTACTTAAAGGAGTGATCCAGGAGCAGAGAGCCAACAGCTTGGATTCTAAATGCATTTCATGTGTTGCTCTCTTCCCTAGACCTCTGTTGTCCACTATGAAGGTTCTCAAGAAGATTGGACAGAAGAAGCAGAGTAACACATTGCACCAGGATCAGACTACAAAGGGTGTGTTTGTAGTCTGTAACCATGGAGACACAATAGTTTGTATATGCACACAACGGTAGGATGTTCCTCGCTGGAAACTTTGTGCAGAGAAGCTTAATGTTTAAAAATATGTATTTTAGAAGCATTGGAACAACTCGATACATTGATTGCAAATGAGCACATTCCCTTTCATTGCCTCGAGTAATGCCAGTTTTAATTATTTTATGGGGGGTGTAGCTAAATACCGTACATTTTAGAAAACAGAAAAGACAATTGCAGAGGATCCACTGGGACCACACTGAGCCTCATCCTGAGGGTCTCGATGTTCCCTGTGTGAATGGAGTAATTGTAGGTATACATATGTGGCGCCCCTGAGGCTCCAGTTGACACAGAGTTACTGCACCTCAGGCAGAGGTGTGGTACTCCACTCTCGGGTAAGAAGGGGGCACTACCTGGCACCACACACCCACACCCATCACTACACATTCCAGGATTCGGGTGGATGCTGTTTAGAGGGGGCCCCTTCCCAGGCTGGAGGGGAGACAGGTTTGGGGTGTGGGTGGAAGCAGTGGGGCCAGAGCAGGGTGTACAGGATGGACTGATGTAGAAGAACATGGAGAATGTGAGGGAGTTGGAGAGACGATACGGAAACAAATGGACATGTGAGAGACACATCCTGTGGGACTGGAGCCGATGGAGTTCGTCCCGAGACAGAGAGAGGACAGAACCGAAGGAGGACCCAGCAAAGGGCTCAAGTGAGACAGAAGGAGTCCCAGGGGCTCGGAAAGTGAGCGATCCACCCAAGGCACCCGCGTTGGGGTTGTCAGAGAACCCAGGATCAGCTAGAGGGACTGGACCACAGAAAAGGGACCGGCCCCAGACTAATGAAGCAACTGAACAACTTACCTGGCGAACCGGGGACCGAGGTGACTTCAAGTGCCACAGTCCAAGTCCACACTCATTCATTGAAAAGGTGGCTGCGTAGGTCAGGGGGTCAAGATGAGGTTGCCGACAGGACCAGTGGCGACTGGCTCAAGACACTGGGTGTGAGGTGCCTGGAAGGAGGGCGAGAATCCAGTGCAGAGAGATGGCCGAGAAAGGAACACCAGAAAAGGGGGTTCTGGTAGCTAGTCCCTGAATTATCTGAGGGTTGTCTGGAGCCCTGACTTGGAGAACACAGCACCCCGTTGTAAGCTGGAACCACCTGGAGCCGTGTAACAACTGTGATCAAACTTCAAAGACTGCACACTGCTGTGTCCTCAAGTTATTTACCATGCCATTGACCCTACAATAAACTCTATCTCTGGCCTGTTGCCTACTGCTCTACCCGTGGAGAGCAGATCCATCCCATCTGTGTTACCAATGGCCCCAGAGGATCCGTATCGCAACGTCGGTCATCCATCTACCATTGCCGAATACCCCTGGTGGCGTCACAAATTCATTTCCCATATACACATTCCCTCATTTATTGACACTGCCGGGGCCACAGAGTCGGGCGAGACACTGAGACATCCCAAGAGAACTGAAAGCCTGGTTCAGAAAGTCCCACAGCCCAGGTGGGCGCGTCACATGATCATGGTTCCATCCCCTTTAATGGGAGCAGTGGTGATGCATGTGCACTACAGTTCCTATAGAAGTGAATAGACTAGTTATCACGCACACACGCTTAGGCTCCATTCACGTTAGGGATTTTACATCTGCCAGTCTCTGGTTCACTCATTTATCACTTATACTGTTTATTCGCAAGGGTTTCTGGCATATGATAAACCTCATCTGACCAGAAGGTCAAACAAATATGAGAAAATTAGATAAATCCACAGATTTTGTTGTGATTGTCAAAATCCGTTTGAGAGCCCCCCCTTATTTAAATGCCCAGTTCTTCTATTCTCCCACCACAGGTTGTCTACTCTTCTCCCTCCATTGAAAATACATCAACTCCAGATCAAGGTTCATGTATATGGTGGTTTGGTCAACAGTTGTCTAAGGCTTATGGGCACCTTTTTAGAGCTTGTCCAAAAACTGACACATGCTCTCCATTTGTAACCCCATGGATTGCGTGTGGGCTGCCCCGCAAGCGATGACTGTGCAGTTCGGATATCACAGGATTGCTGGAGACTGTGATTGGCTGCAGTGTTCAGGTGATCAAGAGTGCATTATTAAAAAAAAAACATGGATGACGCAGTATGCTAGTCAATTGACCGCTGAAGTCAATCACAAGCTTCAGTGGTCCTGTGATATCCAGTCAGTCATACCTTCTTGAACTGACCTGACCTAGAAGTCGGGTAGGCCTCTATTATGGATGTTTAAAAAATCCAAGTCTAGCTAAGCTGACTCACCCCTGGCGGGGATCGTGGGGTATTCTGAACTGGCCCCTCTACATCATCTGGGCTGTGGGATGTCACGGTGACGTGACCTGGTCCGTGATCCCCTCGTTGGGCGATCAGTTAACAAGGGATAATTTCAAAGTGGATAAAGGAAAAATATAAAAATAAGAGTTTTTGTCATAACGCCACCCGTGGAATACGGCCGGTATAGCCGCTGCTGCAGTCGGGACCTCTGGGGATGATGGGAGTAGAAGCTATGATGGTTTAGCTCTCCACGGGAAGAGCGGGTCCCCAGGGCAACCGTGAAGTCTATGGAGGTGGTTTGGGGAATCAGAAGCCAGCGGGGCTGAACTGGCTGCTAGCAGGGATCAAGATCACTATCAGGCAGGCTCCTGCTGCCGGCTCGGCGTTTCAGTCTACCTCTCCTTAGGTGCAGAAATAAGTCTCTCACACAGTGCTGTGCTTCAAAATGGTTTACTTGGCTTTCTCGGCAGGTGTTCAAGTTACAAGACAGTGCAGTGGTGGCTCCGGTAGTCTTTTAGCAGCCGGGATGGCTCGGTCAGGTCACCCCCTTATGTGTTCCTTTCCATGGGCCTCTTCCTTTCACTTCCGCACACAAAACTCTGATCCAGTGGCCACAGGCCTTTGTTGGGCGACCTGCCTGGTCCCCTGGCCCTAGTACAGTGGCCTTCCCTTCACTGCGCCGCGGTTTGGTCACGGGACATAAAGACCCCGCCACCGACCGGTTTTTTGGTTGGAGCATGGAGCGTCCTGCCACTTCACGTGCCGGTACCCTTGTTTCTGACCCATCCCTCAGCTTCTCAGCTAATTCGGGCACACGGGTCGATTGCTCACTACCTATGCCCCTAGGACTCCTTCTGTCTCTCTACGGTCAGTAGCCCAGAACCCGAAACAGCCTTAGGATGCCACAGGCCGCCGGGTCCATGTCCTTTCAGTCTCGTGTAATGATGGTGTTCTCTCCTCTCCGTCTGACTGAACTGAACTCCTCTGCTTGACTGGACTGTTTCCTGTCTAACTTTCCCAACCCTCCACCTGTCTCCTCCCGCCGTCCCATAGCTGAGCATAAAGTCACATGCACTGGGACCGGAGTGTGTTGGGTGTGTGTTTGGGTGGATGGACTTACCGATCCCGATTGCTGCAACGTCTAGTGGCGACCGGTCCGCAGGGGTGCCACAATGACATGATAATCAGTATGGAAGACTTAAGACTTAAAAGCCATTTGCAGTGTGCAGCCTTGGCCACAGATTGAATTAAGATGTTGCAATACCAGTTACAATCAACTGCAATACCACTCAAAGCCTGTAGACAAGAGTGGCACTGTTTCAAGGGGAGGAGCCTTTTTTTCTAATTTGAAGCCATCCCTTTTATTGTACTTTTGCTTGATGGTGACCTATCGTTGTAATATGAGATTTTGCCCAAAGTCTTGTCCTTCCTCTCTCCTCTTAGAAGATTCAGCCATCTATGATAACCATGGCTGTGCATTTTAATGACTCTCATCTTCTGAACGATGTGGGTGGAAAAATTAATGATTTACTCCTCAGCCGTCTTCATGTTTAGTGTGTGTTGATGGGGTGGCAGCGATAAGGATGAGTGTGCTCTGCTGCGCTCCAATGTTTGTGGTCAATTACAGTCTCCTAATTCTGGGGCCACCGACATGAGACAGAACCTCTCTCCAGGGGTCATTAGGACATTTCTTTCCTCTGGAAAAAAAATAATTAAAGGGCATATTAATAATTAATCCACCGTAGAAATGACTGCAGAATAATAGCTGGTGAGTTTAGCTCATGGAGAGAGTTGTAGGACTAGTATAAAAGGAGTACAATACATTGGATATTGCATTGGATATGGCACCCAGCTCAGGTATTACTTTAGATTTACTGACACAACAGCTAAAAATGACTAGAGTAAAGGAAATCGCTCAGCAAAATGTATCTCCACAACTACATAAAGACAAATGAGGCTGAAAAGCTATGGTAGATCAGAAGCCTCCGTCACACCAGCTCTATTACCCTCCCAGCACAGCACTGCTTACTTTTGATTGACTTCTCATTTTATCTGAAATCACATAGCATAGAGGCTGTCAGTCACGCCGGGGAGGCGATGCTGGATAGGAGAATAGAGCTGGAGTGATGCAGGCTTCAGATCTACCATAGCTCTTCAGCCTCATTTGCATATCAATTCAAACACAGATTTCTCAGTAACAGACTGTCCACTTGTAGCTGGAGTTGTCATTGAAAGACATATATGCACATTGTGCATATAAATATTTGAAGGGTGAAATCCTGCTGACCGATTTCTGGAGTTTCGAGGACTTGTATATTGATGATGTATTTGAGGATAGGTCCTCAACATGAGATCAGTGGTCGTGCAACACTTGGGACCAATCGTGGATTATGTGAGATAAATGACAGTACTCTGGACCATCCACTAAACAATGCTACTGTGTTCCTTTCTGTGTATTATGTAATTTTCAATGATGTTAGAGCATATTTCGGCTCTTGGGTATTAGGTGATGCTTTTGCACCTCCCCACCAATTTACTTTATAATGGCCACAGTGGTGGCATTACTATGTGGAGCAGTTGGTGGATCAGTAATAGGGACACCGCGGCAGCAGCTCAGTACTGGGGGATCTGTAGGATGAGGAGTTTGTGCAGGTTGGCAATAGATGGGGACGATGATGGAAATGTTAAAATTCAGATTTGTCTTTTTTGTAATCTCTGTAGATGAGTCGTGGAGAAGTTGTCGTGTTGGTCTGGGCCGGATGGAAAATATAGTATGAGAAAAGTGACAACTCCATGAGAGAGAATGTCAGAGGTAAGTCACCATCTATAACTGTACTGTGATCTCTGCAGGTATCTACCACTATATGGTCACTACTTAGTGGTAATGTCAGTTGTCTACAACTTTATCATTGATGGCTTATCCTTAAGATAAATTATCAATGTTTGATCAATGGGATAGCGACAACAGACAGCCTCACGATCCGCTGTTCTCTGTGTCAATGGTGGTCATAACTCACAATTATAGATCTGCACAGCTCTGATAACCGAATAAAGGCTGCGGCTGAGTACGGCGCAACTGCCCCAATGGGTCTGAATAGATGGTGTATGTGCAGTACTCAGCTGCAACCACTATAGAGTTGATGAAACCATGCTGTGCAGCTCTGGCCGCAATATCAATAGCCTAAGAATCTAGATGAACTCTGGGAGGCATGTAAGACTGCATTCTTTGCTATTCCTGATGACGTCATTAATAAATTGCATGAATCATTGTTTAACTGCATGGATGCAGTCCTTCAAGCTCATGGAAGTCACACAAAATATTAAATATGACTCTAATAGCACCACAACTTCACTCACCAATGTTATGCAACATATATTCGTATTTTAAGTTAATTATTTGAATATCCCATTACTTTCTGTGAGCGACAAAACTTTTGTCTTGCTAAAATCTGACCATTCTGTGTTCATGAAATGATCAATATTTCAGCATTGATGCCAATTTATTTTCTTAACCTAAACCACATTTGAGAGGATTTCAGCTTTCAAAAGAGTAATTTATACAACCAATGGATGAATTTAACATCAGGTTATAAGCTTTTATTTACATAACATGGATAAGCGTCATAACTTCTGTCAGGGAGTGTAATTACTACATAGACCCACTAACTTCACTCAACTTCTACATAGCCCCTCCCACTAGACTAGAGTCCTACTAGCACCACCCACTTGACTAATGAGTCTCTAGTGGGTGGGTCTATGTAGTAATTGATGAGCCTGGTGGGTGGGACTATGTTGGAATCAATTCTAGTGGGTGGTTCTATGTAGTGAATGAGTCTGGTGGGTGAGGCTGTGTAGTGATTCACAGCCTTCCCCGTACGACTTAAACTACGTTGCCAGTGTAATAAGTGTCTTCAAGTGATTGTCAATGGATTTTATTCTTGTTGGTTTATGGCATTTGTGTATGTTCTCTGCTTGCACACTAATTTAAGGAAACGTACAGAACCATATGCTTCCAGTACATAATGATGGCTGCCGTGTTGACGGTCAGAGTATTGAGGTCTGCTTTTCTCCGGAGCGCACTGATTCGGATAGCAGGCAGGTGGTAGACATAATATTCCTTTTTTCCATCCTGTCGTAATCTGATTAGCAGCAGTGTTTGCATTAGTCGCGGCCGCAGTTTGTGTTTGTTTTCCAGGTGTACTTCAGATTATGAGGGCTGGGAACATGGAAGCTTGTCTGTATCTATATCTCTGACTTCTATCTTCACCTCAAGTGACGGATCAAATATAATCACTCAGTGGTTGTCTCGTGTTCAGATCTGACACTATGGTAATAATTCTATCCAGTGGCGTTACTTTACGCCCATGGGCCCCGGTGAAAAGCTCCGATGGGGCCCCAAATTACTGCAAATCTTTAATAGTATTAGTCTTTTTCTATAGGCCAAAGAGACTTTTGGGGCCCCCTAGGCTGCAGGGCCTGGGTGCGATCGCAACCCCTGCACCTGTTGTAGTTACGCCCCTGATTCTATCTAGACAAATACACTCTATGCAGAAAAGTATGTGCCCCCTCCATATTACACTACAGGAACTTTTGTGACCTCCATTTTCCATCCATGGACATTTATATGGCATCGGCTCTTGTGCAGATATGATAGCTCCTGATATTCTGGGAAGGATTTCTATGAGATTTTAGAGATTTTTCCCATTCATTTGTGAGGTGACACTGATGTTAGGGGAGAATCCAGGTTCACAACCTCTGTTATTGGTGTTGGATGGGGCTGAGGTCCGGTCAGGTTTTTCCACACCAGACTCTCCCAAAAATGGCTACATAGACCTTGTGGACCCGGCACAGTCATAGGGAACAGAAAAGGTCCTTCCCCCAAACTGTTCCAACGAAGCTGGAAGCTACAATTCTCCACAATTTGCCTTATGCTGATGTGGCCCATGCGTCTGGCCACCACAACATGGTATTGCTGTAAGATCATGTAATGCCGTGTCTGAAGAGAATTGGGCTTTCTCTGCTGGATGCCTGAAGTGAACACACACTGCCTGATCTCTAACCAGGAAGCTGAAGCTGAGCACTGAAGGGCTGGGTTGGGCTGTGACTCATGCTCTGGTTGGAGGGAGGGGTTAGTTAGTGTGGACTAGGACAGATTAGGTGAAGGAAGTCCAGTGATGAGGCAGCAGGAGCTGCTCTGAAAGGACCAATTGCAATCAGGGGAGCAGTCCTTAAATCATCCAGGCTTATAGGGCCTGGTGGCAGACTTGGATGCTGGTGAGTTTCAAGCTCACCAGCAACTTAAGTGGAGAACTCCGGGGTGTTAGTAGTACAGAGGATCAGGGAACTGTTATAGGCATCGATACCTACAGGATTTGCACTACCAGTCTGGCATGAGGTAGCCCACAGTAACCTAGAGAGAATAATAGAAGCTAAAGGCACCAGGAAATCTAGAACTCAAGGACCGTCAACAGGAAGGCCATATTACTCATGCAGCAGAGCAGACTACAGTTCTCATTAGACTGGCCAGACCACTTGCCTGGTGGTGGACGTACTAACCTGGACCTGCTACAGAGACTTGCAGTAAAAAGGTAAAGAAAAAATTGACTCCTGCTTACTTTCTCCACTACGCTCATCACCATTACCCCCTTCATCTCTCTGGGAGCAAGCCCTTGTTGGGGAGAGTTAACCGTCTGTGCTGAACTACCAACTATCTTCCAGGGATCCCCTGCAGTGCCAACCTCATTAGGCAGATTATCCCAACTGGCATCACAAACAAACTTTATCCCCACTATTGCCCCCTTTACATGTGTGGTTAGGACCACAGATGCTGGTTTACCGTGAACTGAACTCTGACCCAGCTGCTGAGTACCCCAGCCCTTGCTACCAACACATCGAAGAATTAGACCTTTACTTCTAATGAAGGGAAATTCTAAGGCCGACCCCTGATAACAAGCCACCAAACTGTACAGTGGGCACAATGCAGCCAGGTGCATCCACGTAACCCAGACTCATCCATCAGATCCACTGACAGCAGTGTGATCCATCACTGCACAGAACACATCTCCTTCAGATTCCAGTGCTGGTGGCCTTAGGCTGGCTTCAGACTTGCGTTCCCTGCCGCTGCGTATTGCGGCGAGGGAGCGCATGCCGAGCACAAGCACCGCCCATTCCTAAGTTTAACATGGGGACGCACGGTGCCTGTGCTCGGGTGCGGATGGCCGTGCGTACTCATTGATCCCCATGTGTGATTTGTACACATGTTGGATGCTTGCGTACAAATTATCCATTCTCGTCCGCACCATGAACGCGACATGTCACGTTCATGGTGCAGACAAGAATGTATGAATTGTGTGCAAGCATCTGCATGTGTACAAATCACACATGGGGATCAATGAGTAAGCACGGCCATCCGCACCCGAGCACAGGCACCGTGCGTCCCCATGTTAAACTTAGGGACACACGCTGTATGTGCTCAGCTTGCGCTCCCCTGCTGCAATACGCAGCGGCGGGGAACACAAGTGTGAAGCCAACCTTACACCGCTCCATCCGATGCTTGACATTGTGCTTGGTAGTATAAAGCAGCATGCAGCTCTCAGCAAGGCACATTGTTTGTACTGATGAGAGGGATTTTTTCCTTTGTTTGCAATACTTTTACATTACATTAGGATTAGAAAATCCTTTCGCCAAATGAACCATCCCAGAGATCTACTGGTTGGGTTTGTCTTAATTACCAGTAATGACCTGGATAAATATTGCTTTATCAGGTATCAGGTGGTCAAAATATTGGATGGCAATGCAGTACATGGTCAGACTCCGGTCTCTGTAGCTGCTCTGGTGTAAGGTCCTTGTTATATGAGATCCATGTACCCCATTAGGATGTCTGGACAGAGGTTGTGCAATAAATGGGTCAGTTGCTCACATCACATTCCCTTATGATGACCAGGTAATTACAGCTCTAATAAATGGCGCCACTTCTGACCGCAGCATGAAGCCACACGGAGACATGACCGGACACTCGTGGCGCCAGCAAGATGCTTCCTCTTCTGTTCTGGTGGTGTCAGGTGTTTCCTGGGACACAGCATCACGGTCATGTGTAACAAATGTTCATGTCCTGCTTGCTTATATTGTACTAGCTGTGAGCCCGATGCAAATGCATCGGGATTCTAGAACGTGGCAATATTATTTGCATTAATAGCATTATTATTACCATTGATAGCATAATTATTAGCATTAACAGCATTATTATTCGCATTAATAGCATTATTAACAGCAATAATAGTACTATTAATAGTATTGTTCTTAGTATTAATAGCATTATGACCATAAATAGCATTAATAATAGCGTTAATAGCATTATTATGAGGAGTAATAGCATTATTAGCATTAATAAAATTATTAATAGCATTAATAGAATTAAAAATAGCATTAATAGAATTATTAATAGGATTAATAGCATGATTATTAGAATTAATAGCATTAATATTAGCATGAATAGCATTAATAGCATTATTAATAACATTAATACCATTATTAATAGCATTAATAGCCTAAATAATAGAATTAATAGCATAAATAATCGCATTAATAGCATGAGTATTAGCATAAAGAGCATTAATAGCAAAATTATTAGCATTAATAGAATTTTGAATAGCATAAATAGCATGATTATTAGCCTTAATAGCATTATTAATAGCGTAATGATTATTAGCATTAATAGCATTATTATTAGCATTAATAGCATAATTATTAGCATTAATAGCATTAATAATAGAATTAATAGCAATATTATTTGCATTAATAGCATTATTATTAGCATTAATAGCATAATTATTAGCATTAATAGCATAAATATTAGCATTAATAGCATAAATATTAGCATTAATTGCATAATTATTAGCATTAATAGCATTAATAATAGCATTAATAGCATAATTATTAGCATTAATAGCATTAATAGCAATATTATTTGCATTAATAGAATTATTATTACCATTAATAGCATAAATATTAGCATTAATAGCATAATTATTAGCATTAATAGCATTAATAATAGCATTAATAGCAATATTATTTGCATTAATAGCATTATTATTACCATTAATACCATAATTATTAGCATTAATAGCATTATTATTAGCAGTAATAGCATTATTATTAGCATTTTTTTTTTTTATTCTTATTTTTTATGTTATGTATAATTTTTTAATTATTTTTTTTTATTATTAAATTAATTTATTATTTGTTATTTTAAGTGAGCCTGAGCCTGAGACACAGTTCTCCTTCAGGTCCGCTCAAAGGGCTCATATTATTAGCATACTTGTATTTTTTTATTATTATTTTTTATTAATTCTTTTATTATTTTTTATTTATTTTTGTATTATTTTTTAATTATTTTTTAATTATTTTTTTTATTATTAAATTTATTATTTATTTTAAGTGAGCCTGAGGCTGAGACACAGTTCTCCTTCAGGTCCGCTGAAAGGTCTCATCTTATTAGCATTTATTTATTTTTTTTATTATTATTTTTAATGTAATTATTTATAATTTTTTATTTATTTTTTTATTATTTTTTAATTATTTTTTAATTATTTTTTTATTAAATTTATTTGTTGAGGCGCTCTTCTGATTGGTCGGTGTCTACTGCCCTCAGCCAATCAGAAGAGCCCTTCATTTCCCATTGACATACATTAGCGGTGTGTCGGCGATTTTATGGCCGGCCACCAGGTTCTATTTGTCGGCCCTAAAATCGCGGACACACCGCTAATGCATGTCTATGGGCAGTCAGGCCGATTTCTGATTGGTCGCTCTCTGCTGACGCCGACCAATCAGAATTCGAGCTCACTGCCCATAGACATGCATTAGCGGTGTGTCCGCGATTTTAGGGCCGACAAATAAAACCAGGTGGGCGGCCATAAAATCGCCGACACACCGCTAATGTATTTCAATGGGAAATGAGGGGCTCTTCTGATTGGCTGAGGGCAGTAGACAGCGACCAATCAGAAGAGCCCCTCACATCATTAAGATAGAATGGACGACAAATCCACCATTCTACCTCAATGAGATAAGTGAAGAGGACGTCGGAGCTGGAAGTTGGCGGAAAGAAGACAGAAGACCCCCGGGGCCGGAGGAAGAGGACGCCTGGCCGGACGGAGGACTTGTGGATCGGACGGACGATCAGATGACTAAGAAGGCATGTAAGTAATCGACGGGGACGTTAGGTTAGGGGACGGCGGGGGCTTCGGGTGTAGGGCTTTAGGTGTTAGCGACAGCGGCGGGGGAAAGCGGCGGGGGAAAGCGGCGGGAGCTTAGGAGGCGGCGGGGCTTAGGGGGTAGGGGCTTAGGTGCGGCGGGGCAGCGGCGGACGTTAGGGGCTTAGGTGCGGCGGGGCTTAGGGGGTAGGGGCTTAGGTGCGGCGGGGCTTTTAGGTGCGGCGGGGCTTAGGGGGTAGGGGCTTAGGTGCGGCGGGGCTTTTAGGTGCGGCGCGGCTTAGGGGGTAGGGGATTAGGTGCTGCGGGTCGGGGCTTAGGTGCGGCGGGTCTTAGGGGGTAGGGGCTTAGGTGGGTCGGGGCTTAGGTGCGGCGGGTCTTAGGGGGTAGGGGCTTAGGTGCGGCGGGGCTTAGAGGGTAGGGGCTTAGGTGCGGCGGGGCTTAGGGGGTAGGGGCATAGGTGCGGCGGGTCGGGGCTTAGGGTGTAGGGGTGCGGCGGACTTAGGGGGTAGGGGCTTAGGTGCGGCGGGTGGGGGCTTGGCGGCGGACGGTAGGGGCTTAGGTGCGGCGGGTCTTAGGGGGTAGGGGCTTAGGTGCGTCGGGTTGGGGCTTAGGTGCGGCGGGTCTTAGGGGGTAGGGGCTTAGGTGCGGCGGGGCTTAGAGGGTAGGGGCTTAGGTGCGGCGGGGCTTAGGGGGTAGGGGCATAGGGTGTAGGGGTGCGGCGGACTTAGGGGGTAGGGGCTTAGGTGCGGCGGGTCGGGGCTTAGGTGCGGCGGGGCTTAGGGGGTAGGGGCTTAGGTGCGGCGGGGCTTAGAGGGTAGGGGCTTAGGTGCGGCGGGGCTTAGGTGCGGCTGGTTTTAGGGGGTAGGGGCTTAGGTGCGGCGGGGCTTAGGGGGTAGGGGCTTAGGTGCGGCGGGGCTTTTAGGTGCGGCGGGGCTTAGGTGGTAGGGGCTTAGGTGCGGCGGGGCTTTTAGGTGCGGCGGGGCTTACGGGGTAGGGGATTAGGTGCGTCTGGTCGGGGCTTAGGTGCGGCGGGGCTTAGGGTGTAGGGGCTTAGGTGCGGCGGTGCTTAGGGGGTAGGGGCTTAGGTGCGGCGGGTCGGGGCTTAGAGGGTAGGGACTTAGGGGCGGCGGAGTTAGGGGTAGGAGCTTAGGTGCGGGGTGGCTGTGCGGACATTGCGGGGAGGGTGTGCGGACATGGGGTGGCTGTGGACGACAAGGGGGTGGCTGTGTGGACATGGGGGTGGCTTTGCGGACATGGGGGGGGGGGGCTGTGCGGACATGGGGGGGGGGGGCTGTGCGGACATGGGGGGGGGCGAATTGTGGGTAGCGGGGAGCGGAGGCGGCTGTGCCGCCTCCGCTCCATGGTCCCCGGGGAGCGAGTTGCGGCTCAGGCAGCGACTCGCAATGGCCTCGCGGCCATTGTTCGCGCTACCTGAGCGGTAAATCGCTAAGGTTGTGGCCGAGCCTCTGGTTCGATTTTCGCCCAGCGACTCGCAATGGCCGCTTCGCGGCCATTGCTCGCACTCAGCCAGCGACTCGCAATGGCCTCGCGGCCATTGCTCGCGCAGCATTGGGCGCTTCGCGCCCAATGTTAAATTCGTATCCACATGACCACGCCGGAAGTAGCGCGCGGAGGGGCGCTTTTCCGATTCGCGATTATATAATAGATGAGATTACATGAGAGTTCGCCTTCCCTCCCCCAAAACTGAACCGTATTGGTTGTGTTTGGCCTTACACCTTGGCCTAGTGAATGATTTTCACAATTTTAAAGGCTCTATCCCTGCAGATTGCTGGCTGTAAAGTGACTTAATGCAGACTCAAATCCATTAGTGCGATTGTTCTAGATGAGGGTATGTAAGACTGAGTTCACATGTCTCAATTCAGGCAGCAGATGGCCAGCACACTGCACAATACACGGCGTGGTACAACGGGATGGCATAAGGGAGGAAAGCCCTGCTGGTAGGGAGCGGGAGAAGGGACACCTCCTAACACTAACCTATGTCTATCACTGAACTCCCCTAGCATCCCTATGTGGATCCTTCCCCCCTGATGCTGTCATGTGCTTAGTCCCTAGCTGTCACCTCTACGCATACTGTTTAGTGTTAAGGCTGGTAAGTGAACTATACGTCCGACCTCAGAAACATTGCTGAAATCTGTGGGGAACCTTAGCAACAGGTATTTATTTTGCTCACGTATATAGCGCTATACATTATACGGCACGTTTCAGACCTGATCAGGTATTCATGTTCCCTGCCAGGGGTTTGAAGCATTAGACAAATTGTCCACAATGTTCACATCCTACACAGCCCCTTCTTAAATGGTATAGTGCTTTAAAGAAAATAATGAAACCAAACTTTAGTCGCCTCCTATAGAAACGTTGACATCATTGACTTTTAATGTTTAGTTCACAGCACGCATCATCAAGTAACTAATAAATGTAAAACATATATAAAACATTTGTGTTTTGTAACTTTGCACAAAGTTAAAAGGTGAAAAGAAACCCCACAGATCTGGTGTCTGCGCTCTGCTGTGTAGGATGAGGACGTTCTCTGTTCCATTATCCTTTGCAGGTGCGGCCGTCCTCCGTTATGTGGCGCCCCGCCGGGTGAGCCGCCACCAGAGGTACTGCACTTCTGCGTTTAGGGAGTTTTGTGCCCCTGTTCTCCAGGTGCTGGGATGGCATAGTTGAGCCCAAAACAAAAAACACACGCAGCGACAAACCCTGGGACAATGGGAGGACCTGGAGGGAGGGCCTAGGTCACAAAAAAGGGGAAACAGGAAGTGGTAGAGACAGTACAAGGAAACTGAAGGTAGTAACATCGACTGTCGAGGAGTGGTGGTCGAGGCAGTGTGGTGCCGACTCCCGTGGGCTGAAGCAATGCTACCCCGCTCGACCGGGAGGGATCCTAAAGATGTCTGAGACACACAGAAGCACCCGTGGTATCTGAGCTCTGTACTGAGGACGGCCTTGAGAGCCTGGGCGATAGAGCGACGACCCGCTCACCTCAAAGGAAAGTTACCCCTTATAACACAGAGAGATGAGACCCATCAGAGACTGTGACACCGAGAGAAAGTAGAGAATGGGCGCCAACCATGGCTTGACTGTACTAACCCAACTCTGGAGAAAGAGCTGTACCGGAGAGTGGCAAGGAAAGTACCCGGTGGCCATGTTTTAACACCCAAGTAAAAGTAACACAACTGCAGCTGTGTTGTCTGTGTCTTTCTTGAGCGGCGACCACCAGCTGCAGAGGTTGCCTGGAACACCAATGGTACTGTCGACGGAGTGAACATCTGACAAGGTACCAGCCGGGGGAACTACTCCACTGCCCTGGGGACTAAGCTCCACCTGCGGGGAGCGACGACATCCAAGCTGCCGGCCATCGTCCCCAGAGGTTCTCAAGCAGTGGCGGCCGCCCTGGCCGTATACCGCAGGTGGCATCACGAATACCCCTTTTCCCCTGAGACTTTCCCTAACATCCCCAGTTTATTTAAATGACACCACCAGGCACCCGAGTCTTCCACAGCCCTGGAGTGGGCGTGTCACCGCGGCTCTGAAAGAACATGTCTCGTGCGCCTTAAGAACTGTTAACATTGTGTAAGAACTGGTTCACAAAATAGCGGCAGGGATGAACAGGCGCCATGTGCAGGTCCATGGGCGTGTCTTAGCCCTCATAGTGGGAAGGACCTTGGAGAAGGCTCGAAATAGCAGGCTCGCCCCGAGTACTAAAGAAAAGCCAAGGGGGCCTGCTATCAAGAGTTGTTGACCCCGCCAAGATGAGGAGACGAGGCCTGATGGGTGAGGCCTTGAGAACTTTTCTGGAGGAGAGGATGATTTGCAGGCAAGTGGCCCTAACCTCTAAAGTAAGACTGTGAAAGTCCTTGTATATAGTAGTTAGCATGTGTAAATAATGTGAATAAAGAGTTAGTTAGGTACCGGAGAATGTACAAATGTAAATTATAGTGTGTACATATTTTACCCGCCATGGACACTCTACAGCTGGGCGGAGGACATTGACCAGAACTTGTTTTTGAGCCCCAGTAGGGGTAATGCTCACTGGACTTGTTTGTTTTTCTGAATGAGCACATTTATTTATTTTTACTACTTTTGCAAGCTTTTATATTTTTATATGACTGGACTTTGTTGTGCAACGTTTAAGTCCTGTGCCTCCCAAAAGGGAAGAAAAATGCTGAGTAATGTTGTTTGTTTGAATGCATGCATATAAAAATGTTTTGTGAGTGTCCAAGGTACTGGGTCGCTCGGGGACGAGCTTGTTCTGCCAAGGGGGAATGTGGCGCCACCTGTGGCTAGCGATGCCATCCAAGCCGACAACCATCATCCCCAGACGCTCGGAAGCAGCGGCGGCTGCCCTGGCCACATACTGCAGGTGGTGTCATGAATACCCCTTTTCCCCTTAGACTTTCCCTAACATCCCCCATTTATTAAATGACACCGCCAGGGTCACGGGACTGGGTCTCTGCCCCCGTCTGTCCCCGTGAAAGGAACCAAAGAGAGGTGAAGTAGAACAATGAGTGACCGGGAGTGTCAGTTACATTTCCTCCAATGTTGTCTTTCTCCTCTGCTCTCCTTATATCCAGTCTGACTGGATGGGTTTGATGCTACATTTAGTCCTTGTCATGAAAGTGAAGTGGAGCACAACATAATAACATTGAGTCAGATGCACTTTAATGAATAAGGTGTAACCGGCCGTACAGGTGAGAATATTAGAGGTCACACCCAGTAACACTGCATTCTCCAAAATAAAGACAAAATAAAGTCACGTGTCCAGTTATAAAGGAGAGTACATTCTCGGGGCCTTTCACTTGCACCACACTTGAAGATTTCTAACCCTGTACCCATATGAACTTTTTCTGGTGTAGACAACAAAACTTATTAACTGTAGTCAACTTTAACTACATTTCATTATTTTGCTCTGGTGCCATCTGCTGGCTACTATCAGTTTTACACCTGGTCTTGTGTTTGGCTAGGTGCACACTTTAAGGATTTGGTTGCAGAAATACCTGCGCCGAATCTGCATCCCTTTATAGGAAAAATGTACGTCTTTGGTGTAGTTTTTTTATGCGCTTTTTGATGCATTTTTCTTGCTTTTTGGGCTGGAAAAACACAAAAATTGACATGATGCAGATTTATTTCTACTCGCAATCTGTAAGGAAAAAAAATAAGAAATGTGCACAAAACGTCAGGATTCAAATTGACTTTGCTGGAATTAGGATTCCCTTCAGGTTTTGTGACAAAACCACACTCAAAAACGCATCAATAAAGTGTGCACAGGGCCTTAAAGTGAATCTGTCAGTGCAACACCCACCAGGGTCGGGGGGTACTCGGTAGCTGGGCTGGTTGACTTTCTTGGGGAGGTCACGGTGGCTGTGACCCGGCTCCGTGGCCCTGGCCGTGCAGTTAAGTGGTATTTGCAGGGGATGAAGGTGACACCACCTGTGGCATTCGGCTAGGAATAGCCAACGTTGCAGATTGGGACTCCCTGGGCCAGATGGTGGTGCAGCCGGGATGGTATCGCTCCCCACAGGTGGGGAGCGGGGCCCCAGGGCTTATTGGGACAGTTTATTAGGGTGGTTGTAATTGTTGGGGTGCAGAACAGAGGGTGCAGAAATAACTCGAGGACACATGTGGTGCCCTGCCATTACAGAACCACCTAAAGCATGGATGGATTTCCACAGTAGGTACTTGCATACACCTGACACCTTCCACTCCAGACCTGTAGGGGGAGCTCCACTTGCTGCCTTTAAGCGAGATCCCCTATAAATACTGGTGCTGGGGGCGGAGTTAGCAGAGTGTGCAGTTGCTAAGAGAACTGTGAAGACGTCCTGGTGTGTTGGAGCCGCGCTAGGCCCGTGCCAGTTGACAGTTAACCAGCCTAACCAGTGTGAGGGCCTAAGAGTGAGGTCGAAAGGCAAGGCGGAAGGAGCGAAGTAACAGCAGACTGGGGGCAGAGGAGCTGTACCAGTTCACCCCAGAAAACAACCCGGACACTGGAGTCAGAGTCTGCAGGAGAGCATCTAGTCCAGCAGAAACACCAATTGACCGAGGAGACTCCAGTCTCCTGGACACCTGTACAGCAACCAAGAAGGGAGCCGGGCACCGCAGGAGAAGTCATAGTGGTAGTCCACACAGAGGTTTCCCTCCACACAACACAGGTGACAGACACAGAGGAGGCCAGGCCTAGATTCACAGGGGTCAAAGGCTTCGCCAAAGGAAAAGCAACAAGGAGGCCTTATACTCACTCACTGTGGAGATCCAGAAGTGTTTCCTTATCACCGGAGTGTGCCCTGGATGGTATCTTCAATACCACCAATAAAGGTACAGAAACAACTCTGTGTGTGTGTCCGTTTCTCCAACCCTGACCCATTCCAGCTCAGAGACTGGAGGCAGCGGCACGGGACTCTACTCCACCTGTGGGGAGGTATACCATCCAGCTGCCGGTCCATCATCCCCGGAGGCCCACAGCAGCGCTGGTACCATCACCAGAATCCAGAGGTGGCGTCGCGAGACATTTATTCCCTTTTCTTTTTCTAATTTACAATTGACTACCAGGGCTTCTGGCCTGGGCACCAGCCACCAAGACGGCACCCCCCAGAACAACGCCCGGGTAAGAGTTCCCATAGACCCCTGGGTGAATCACACAGGGTTTGTAATTTCCTATACCTTTACTTGGCAGATGATGGTGCAGTCCAGGGCACTGTTTACACGTGGTAGAAGAGGTCCGGTCAACTGGGAAGCATTTGTGGGTCCGCCATGCCAGGTGTGTTTGGAGGCCTTCCTGCTGCGCTTTCACTTTAGGTCCCTGCTGCTTGTAGCTACACTGAAGCTCTCTTCCTGTATGTTGGTTCTCTCCCCATATGGCAGGCAGCACGAGCCTATCACGGGTACCACTAAACTGGTGGCAGCTCTGGGCTCTCAGTATGCTGCTGTGCCAACAGGTATTCGGTGTGGCCAGGAGACTTACAGCCTCCTGCCCTCCAGATTTGGCTGTCGGTGCATGCAACACCTGCACAACCAAGGACTCTGGTGTCTTTTTTTCTAGCGCAACACTCAACGCGTGAGCTCGCATAAAAAAAAGGAAGGTAGCCTTGAATGTGCCCATACGTCTAAGTCCATCAATGGATTAGGAGCTCACTGTCTCTAGACATTATACATACAGAGCTTGGGATGGGTGGGGGAAGATTTCTCAGCTCTGCTGCTTTGCTAAGTTTAAAAGTCTAAGAACTGCTGCACCCAGCAATGTAAGAGATACATTGTTGAATTCAGGGTCCCTTTGCCTAAAACAGGGGTGGGGAACTCCAGTCCTCGAGGGCCGCAATCAGTGCAGGTTTTCAGGATTTCCTTAGTTTTGCACAGGTGATAACATAATCACTTGCACTGGTGATGATTCCAATCCCTGTGCAATACTAAGGAAATTGTGAAAACCTGCACTGATTGCGGCCCTCGAGGACTGGAGTTCCCCACCCCTGGCTTAAAACATGCTGCTCTTAGATGAAGTAGGAAAAACCTGCTGACAGATTCCCTTTAAAGGGCCACTTAAAACACATTGATAAACATGTGCAGAAGCAAAGTTACAAGTTAGTGCATAGACGTCATGTTAAAGGGTAAGATCTCCGGGGAGATATTGTTTTTGCACTGTCCCTGCGCTCCTACATGATGAAGCTGAGCTGGGCATTACAGTTCTAGGATCTATAGATCACTTATAAATAGATCCAATCATATCTGTTCTTCAGCTCCCACCCCTCCTGTATGGGACCATACATAACAGAGCAGAGAAAGCTTCATAATGGGGGCTCTCTGATCACTCTACACTCCAGCTCCCTCATACATCTTGTTGGTGTAACAAACTGGCAACATGGCTGCCAGCTCCATGCTCTCACTATATGCCAGCCCCCATTCTATATCCCTAATGTATGTATTGCTGTACGCTTGCAGGCACACCCCCTGTTCATTACACTATCAAGAAGTATGAGGGGGCTATAATGTAAGATGATCATGAAACCCTGGTAGCCATGTCCTCACCAACCCCCCACCATGCCACAACACCCTGCCACCATGACCCCCACCACCCCCTACCATGCCCTCACCATACCCCACACCATGCCCTCACCACACCCTGCCACCATGACCCCCACCACCCCCTACCATGCCCTCACCATACCCCACACCATGCCCTCACCACACCCTGCCACCATGCTCCCCACCACAGCCCTCACCACACCCCCCACCTTGCCCACACCACAGCCCTCACCACACCCCCACCATGCCCCTCCACACACCGCCTGCTGTCAGCAGCAGCATGAGGCTGAGTCTGCTCTGTGACGTATTGTCCCATACAGGAGAGGTGAGAGCTGAGGAGTAGATATGATTTTATTGATTTATTAGCGATTCATTGATCCTAGCTCTGTAGATCCCAGCTCACTTTCATCATGTTAGGAGGGCAGAGACTGTACAAGAAATGTGCTCTCCCTGGAGTTCCCCTTTAAGATCTGGATTGGCTCATGATCAAACCATGTGGTGATGTAAGTTGGGAACGCTTGTATCACGTGGAGTCCGGGTCTTACCTGCAGGGAGGAGAGGGATAAATTTCAGAAACAGAAAGACGCAGGAACAAAGAAGAAACGGCACCGGATCAAGAAAACAGCGGCATTTCCATTAGATAATAAATTCCATATTAATGACCGGTGACAGGGCCTGTTAATGCTCAAGCACAGCTGACATGGAGCAAAAACTAAGATGAATGAATGGTCTTGTTAGGGAGGTTCTATGCTTTTTTTCAGTCTTTTTAATATCTTCAAATAGACACAAAATTCCATTGGCTTTTAGTTCTTCCTATTATTATTATTGCCTCATCCACATCAATGTCACCATCAAATTAATTATGATATCTGTGTTATAATGATGTAAATCATGATCGTATACTGCTAAAAAAAAATATCCAAAATAAATCCCATATAGTGCATTCAAAATAATGCTATGCTTAGCAGCAATAATGTCATTATAGTGCCTTGTATAGTTCCAAACAGCGTCTATAGTGCATGCATAGTGCAGTACTGCCATACTGTCCGTCCTTCCCCCCCAAAATAGAACCTATTATTTAATGAATACTTTTTCACCAAATATTGGGTGCTATAAGGTCGATGACATTTGATCATCAATGAGACAAATGATCACTAGGGGGAGACAAAGATCCATCATCTGACTCCACTGCACTTGTGAATGGTTCAAAATCCTCTCCAAGATCCCAATCATAAGGGTAAAAAGAGACAAAAAAGTTCAGAACTGTGAACGTCCTGAGGACTAATTGGGCTGTGAGCGGATTACACTGGATTACGTTTAGTTTCACAAGTCACATTCTTTTGCACTTTTTTGATGGTTTTTCTATCCATTATTGGGGGTGCAGAGCTCAGGGTTGTAGATCAGAGATTTTTCTTTATTTAAAATCTACTTCAATATCTGCATGAAATGTCCTGTGTGATTAGTGCCCGAGGACATATAGGAAAAGATAATGCGGTTGTATGAAGAGCAGTGGGGTTCTCGTATGTCACGAAGGACGATCCCGACAAGTTATAGTAATTATTTTCTTCTGATGTCCCCATGGTAATTTGTGTCAGTACTAGAGATTAGTGATCTCCAACCTAGAGCTACAACCTCCAGTACGTGCTGATAAAATGTCACCATGGTTGTGATGGTAGATATGGTGGGTTATATTTTACTGCATTTTACAAGTGCTGTTCCTATACTGTGTATTCAGCCTTTCCCCCTTCCTGTGTACTCATTACAATCCTGAAGGTCTGATAATTGAATTACTATGGACATGTCCTTACTTGGTCATTCTAGTCCTCTGCCTGCCAATGTGTGAACTACCCCCATGGAGTGTATCAATAGACCTGGATTTGGATTGAGAGGTGGTTGTGGGGAGGAGAGGCAGTAAGATTTGAGTCTTTCTATGGACAGGCAGTACGATTTTAGTCTTGGAGTGGGACGCTGAGTTTAGACCAGCTCCACAAGAGAACTTTGAGAAACCTGAATTACATGGAGATGCAATATACTGCTGGATTGTTTTTATGGATTTTTATGTTTTTGAAGCAATGAAGGTTCTTGGGCTGTTCACTTATCTCTCCCTCTGTTGATTGTGGGATACCAGAGAAGGACCCCGTGACAACTGGTTGCAGCAGTGGGATCAACAGAGCACAGCCCAATTTAGAACCACCCACAGAGTGAGTACCAACACTGGACTGTATCCAGTCTACAGGGAAGAGCCAGAGACCTGGGCCGGAACTACCAAAAGAGGCTTTAATAGATCTACTGGTGGGTGCTAGCCCGGCCACCTCCTCCCAGATGTTTATCAGAAAGGTGCTGAAGTCAGGGAGCCCCACCCCAAAAAGCCAGTGGTTGGTGTGGTACGAAGAAGAGATGGCGGCTCTGGGCCCAGGCGCCCCTCAGGAGTATAAGGAGGAGGCTGTTTGCTGAGCACAGTGGAGACGAGAAGCAATGGAGCTCGAAAGAGGGAGTAATGCGATTTGGAGTGTAAACCCAACGATCCGAGAGTCTGCACGGATCACCAGGACAGACTGCAAGCCATTTGATGAGACTTCAGGAGATGTGGAAATCTTCTTCAAGGACTTTGAGCAGTAGTGTGCCGTGATGGAGGTGCCCCACTCTGGCTGGATGCGAATATTAGTGGGACTCCTGAAGGTACCGTCACACGTGGCAATATTGCTTGCAATTTCACTGTATACATTTGTATACAAATGGAACAATGTGTCCATGATTTCACTGCAACCAGTAAATTGCCAGTGAAATTGCAAGCAATATTGCCGTGTGTGACGGTACCTTGAAAGGTAGCGTGGCTGAGGCTTATTGAAATATTGACTCACAGCAGAACCGGGATTATAACTTTGTAAAACAGACTATCTTGGATTACCATGCTATCACCCCAGACTAGTATAGAGCCCAGTTCTGAGACCTTCCATGCACCACGGCGGGATCATTTAGGATGTATGCCCATAAGGTGCCCCAGGCATGTCAGAGATGGCTGGAAACAGAAAACGCCTTCATTGTGGAAGATGTTGTACAGGTATTTCTTATAGAAAAATTTCTTGCCAAGTGCTCCTCAGATATTTGGCAATGGGTCCGGGAATGCATGCCACCCACATTTGATAGAGCTGCAGTGGAGGAGGCTTTGAATGATAAATCACAGCCTGCCCCTGTGCCCCTCTGGTTAAATCTGCTCCTTCCCCCAGCCGCAGGTCGGTAACAATCACTCCTCAAAATCCTGGGCCCCAACAGTTCCGACCACGACCTGGGGGATTTACAAAGAGGAGATGTTATGGATGCAGGAAAACTTGGCACCTGCAAGCTAGTTAACTCTCAAGGACTCTGAGGGAGCCCCATGTACCCCCACCTCATCTGGTAAATCTTGTGCACTATAAACCACTGCCTGCCCTCGCGCCCGGCCCACTCCAGTTATATCTACCCCATAACCCAGCCACAAGTCAATTATTTACCACACCTTACAATCCCGAGCCTCAACAGTTCCATCCACAACCTTAGGGAATCATGGAAAGGAAACTTTGACTGTGGGCAACCTGGCCACCTGCAATCTGGTTGTACCTCAAGGACTCTGAGGGAGCCAAGCACACCACCACCTCGTTTGGTGCAGCATGAGCACTGCATCCCACCTGAGTTACCCACCACCCCAACCAGAGTGGACCGCCGACCCCTTCACCACAGATACTCCTTATGGAGTGTATGGCCTCTGGCCTTTGTCCCCAAGCTACCAAGAGCAATGTCAACGTCACCTGCAGGAAGTCTCGATGGATACAAAGTGTCAGGATTTAGAGACACAGGGGCTTTCTTTACTTTTGCTGACCCCCATGTGATTCGAGCAAAGGCAATTCACCCAGGCCCCGGGTTCCCCATTGTCCTGGCGGGGGGTACTCGCAAATATTTACACCGAGCTTGGGTGAGTTTGAATTATGGTTATGGGGAAAAACTGTTCTGCATTGGAGTTATGAAAGGACCTCCCGCAGATATTGTACTGGGAAAAGACCTTGCTATTTTGTGGGAGTGGACACTCGACAAGAAGAACCATAGACTCCTTCAGGCCGACCTACCCTGCCATTATGCAAGGACGTATTGACAACTAAGCACTGTGGTCTAAATTGAGATCCCAAAGGTCTGTGTAGACCTCATGGCATGCTCACTTATTGATAGGAGGGAGAGTTTGTGATGGTGGGATATAGTGGGTTATATTTTGCTGCATTTTACAAGTGCTGTTCCTATACTGTGTATTTAGCCCTTCCCTCTTCCTGTGTATTTATTACACTCCTGAGGGTCTGATAATTGAATTACTGTGGACATGTCATTTTTAGGTCATTCTAGTCCTCTGCCTGCTAATGTGTGTACTACCCACCATGGAGTGTGTCGATAGACCTGGGTTTGGATTGAGAGGTAGTTGGGGGGAAGAAAGGGACTAAGATTTGAGTCTTTCTGTGGACAGGCAGTACGATTTTAGTCTTGGTGTGGGACGGTAAGTTTAGACCAGCTCCACAAAGGAATTTAGAGAAACCTGAAATACCTGGAGATACAATATACTGCTGGATTGTTTTTATGGATTTTTATGTTTTTCAAGCAATAAAGGTTCTTGGGCTGTTCACGCATCCCTCGCTCTGTTGATTGTGGGATACCGGAGAAGGACCCCATGACAGTGATATTATCGAGTGCTGCCTGGATATGTGGAGAGCATCCCACTAACATCCATATTCTCCAGCAAGGCTTCTAGATTCTTATACGGTCTATAGACTTAGAAGCAGGATCTGTAATTGGATTTATTGTAGGGAAACACTACTGACAAGGCTAGGGTTAAGTCCAGTACTACTGATAAGGCTGGGACCTACTCAACCCCTCTTGTAAGGCTGGAGTTCCTCACGCTACTACCGGTGAAGGTGAATTGCCAATCAATGCCACTCATAGGGTTGGATCCCACGCGGTACTAAGGATAAGGTTATGGTCCTACCCAACAGCACTTGTAAAGCTGGGGTCCCACCCTGTACTACTAGTAAGGATGTGGTCCCGCCCGACTCCACCGCCGAGGCTGGGGTCCTTGCCCGACTCCACCGCCGAGGCTGGGGTCCTTGCCCGACTCCACCGCCGAGGCTGGGGTCCTTGCCCGACTCCACCGCCGAGGCTGGGGTCCTTGCCCGACTCCACCGCCGAGGCTGGGGTCCTTGCCCGACTCCACCGATAAGATTTGGGTTCCACATAACAGCACTTATATAGCAGGAGTCTCACAAAGCCATCTGCACACCTCACCCAGGCGGCAGCCGCACTCTGACAGCTCTGCTGGACCTCAGCCTAAGGCCAGAGACACATGGTGTGAGATACTTGCACAAGACTCCCATGACTCACCCAGAACAGCTGCTGGCTCTATGGATGGGAGCGTGTCAGCTGCTTGTGTTTCTATGCAGCTGACATGCTCCTGTTTAGGCAACCAGCAGCCATTCCGGGTGAGCATTGGGAGACTTGTGCGAGAATCTCACATGCATCTCACACCGTGTGTCTCCCACCTAAGTCTTGTTCCTACTAATTTTAATTTGATCTGATTCAAAAGTCCCATGAGAAAAGAGTGTGCACGAGCTGGTAGCGGCTTATCTCTCCCCTATATAATGATAACTATCAAAATCAAAAGGAAGGGCTGTTGACCATTTTCTGGCTTTTCCATGTCTTTGCCCATCACTCTTCCCTTTCTATTTCATTATCTACCACAAATGCTGTGAAAATTCTGTGGACAACCTCTTTAAGTGCCGTGAACCTGGCCAAGAGGCAACTTGCTGCAACTAAATCCTACCCCCCAACAGTAGACCAAGCCATGGTGAGATGCCATAAGGCCTATGATCTGACCAGAGTACTAAAACATTAGGGAATTATTTTTTTCCATCATTTTTATTCTGCTGCCCAATAAGAAATATATGAGGAATAGATCACAGCGGTGGATGGTGACTGTATTAAGGGGCCGACCGTACGGGGCTTTGATAGTCGCGGGTGAGCTAGGGCCTCGACTGCAGAGCACTCCTGGTTTTGCAGCACATGCCCTGGCCGGCTCCTCAGTATAAGGGATGATGTTTGGGATAATTTAGTGTGCGGTACTCACACGTGGGCCAACAGACGACTCCGTTATTTCACTTTTTTTGGCCCCTTCAGGCTACTGGCTGCAACTCGCTCCTCAGTAGCCGTCACACATAATTCAGCTGACCTCACACACTTCTCTTTAAAGGGAACCAACCACCCCAAATGACCCCCCCGGACTGTTTAATATGTGTCCCTACACCCAGCACACACATTTGGGGCAATCGTTTTTGCTAATAAAACTGTTTAGTAGAAGCTAAGATATAGCTTTATGAAGTTTAATAACTTCAGCCGAATGGGTGTTACCTAGCTTTGTCCTCGTGCATTTCTTCGTGCCTGTCAGCCTCCTCTCCCCTCCTCCCTTCAGTGAAGCCCTTCTGTGCAAGCCGAAAATGCCCCGCCTGTCTGCTGCTGCTTGATAAATTATGCACGCCCATCTCTGCACCTAAGAGCCTGGCCGCGTCATGAAGGGGGTGGGGCTAGATCGCGTCATGAAAGGGGCGGGGTTCCGGCATGACGCAATCTAGCCCTGCCCCCTTCATGACGCGGCCAGGCTCTTAGGTGCAGAGATGGGCGTGCATAATTTAAGAGCCTGGCCGCGTCATGAAGGGGGCAGGGCTAGATCGCGTCATGCCGGAGCCCCGCCCCCTTTCATGACGCGATCTAGCCCCACCCCCTTCATGACGTGGCCAGGCTCTTAGGTGCAGAGATGGGCGTGCATAATTTATCAAGCAGCAGCAGACAGGCGGGGCATTTTCAGCTTCACTGAAGGGAGGGGGGAAGAGGAGGCTGTCAGGCATGATCACTGCACGAGGACAAGCTAGGTAACACCCATTCGGCTGAAGTTATTATACTTCATAAAGCTATATCTTAGCTTCTACTAAACCGTTTTTTTAGCAAAAACAATTGCCCCAAATGTGTGTGCTGGGTGTAGGGACACATATTAACAGTCCGGGGGGTCATTTGGGGTGGTTGGTTCCCTTTAACAATATCTTTATTTAACAGTCTTGTCTCATCATATGACTCCACAGTATATAAGACATAACATCTTCCAGCAACAAAGTTCATAACACAGTGGACATGTATCTTGTCTTTTCTCCCCCACTTCCCAACCTATCCATCTGCGTCAATGATTGCGCTCTCTCCCCAGTCCCCCAAGCCAAGTGCCTTGGGGTAATCCTTGACTCCTTCCTATCCTTCAAGCCCCACATTGAGGCCCTCACCACATCCCTCTGGCTCCAGCTTAGAAACATCTCAACGATCCGCTCCTTCCTTAGCCACGACACCGCTGAAACACTCATCCATGCTCTTATCTCCTGCCTAGACTACTGCAACCTTCTTCTCACTGGCCTCCCAGCTAACTCCCTTACACCTCTCCAATCTATCCTCAACTCCACTGCCCGACTAATCTATCTGTCCTCCCGCTACTCCCCTGTTACCCCTCTTTTCCAAGCCCTTCACTGGCTCCCCGTCTCCAAGAGATCCCAGTTCAAAACACTAACCATGGCATACAAAGCCATACACAACCTGGCCCCACCATACATCTCCGACCTAGTCTCCCGATGCCTACCCTCACGCAACCTCTGATCCTCCCAAGAACTCCTCCTCTGCTCCCCCCTCATCTCCTATTCGCGCAACCGTGTTCAGGACTTCTCCCGGGCATCTGTCATACTCTGGAACTCCCTGCCCCGACACGTCAGACACTCTCCGACCCTGAGAACCTTCAAGTGTCACCTGAAGACTCGCCTATTCCGTCAAGCCTACAACCTGCCATGGGACCCAGGCGACCGCCCCATGACCGACATTCCCCCATCCTACTGTAACCCCATCCGCCCCTCGTAGACTGTGAGCCCTGGTGGACAGGGTCCCTGCCCCTCCTGTACCTGTATGTCCTGATTGTTTAGAGTTAGTGTACTCGTCCTTGTCTCCCTTACCCTCATGTAAAGCGCCGTGGAACCTAATGGCGCTATATAAATAATAATAATAATAATAATAACCTCCTGGACTATTCCTGCTTGCTGTCTTAGGAATCCCCATCTCAGTCTCTCTGCAGCTGCAGACTCCATCTCTCTCCTACCCAGCGACTTCTTGTTTCACTTTCCCTGTACGGTAGGGTGTTTTCAGGTGCTCTCCTAACACCAGCCCCGAGCCTTATTCTCCAAATACCAGAAGTCCTCACACTGGGATTGTAAGGATCCTGTTCCCCAGGAGCAGACATACCAGACCCACAATCTAGTCTCTGTCTTCTCCTCACTGTGTCTGCACACTCCTGATTGAACACCAAACTAAACTGGCCTCACATTAGATTGGCCTCTCCCTGTGACCACCCAGATTTAACCTTTTGATCCTTGCCATAGTCTGTGCTAGATTTTAACCTTTCACCTGCATAACAGTCTGACCTATTCCCTCCAGTTTACTAAACCATACTATATGCTCATAAGTAGCTCTGCTATATCTACACCCTATTATATCTACAACAGGACAATCCCTTACTACATAACATCTCTTATCACTATAGTACAGTATTCTTAATACACTATATAATGAAATTACACACAATACAATGAAATCATCAATGTCTTCAGGGGGGGCCCAGGACTGCAGGTGCACCCTCTTACAACTGTATTTGCACCTTTTGGTTTTTCTAGCTTTTCCAAGTTACCAGATGATAAGTAAATGAGACCCTATTTGTTAATGTGTCCCTTTTAAAGGTGTCGGGAAAGAGCAGTACACCACTGTGAAAAGACAATTGCAAATTAGTGATGGGCGAATCCTAAATTACTCGGAATCGCTTGACTCTAGCGAGTCCGAGCACAGGACTCGCTACTCGTTGCGAGTCTAGCGAGTCCAATGTTAATGAATGGGGAAGGGAGTAATAACTAGTAGTGTGAGATTTACAAATCGCAGATGTGTCTCGGAAGCTTCAGCCTGAAGCAATCCTAGTTTTGCCATTTATTTTGCATTGGACTCGTTTACTTTGCAAGTAATCGCTGGGAAACTCGCACAGATAAGAGTCCTGTCTGCTCAGTGTGCTGGCTGCCGCAGCTCCAGGGTCCTAGAGCCCACCTGCTGCCTGATGTAGCAGAGCTGAGATTGTTCTCAGTCTGCTCATTCCCTGTGCATAGACATCTATATCTATTCACAGGGATGAGCAGAGAGGACATCGCGTTTTGGACTGCGTCGGACGGAAGAGGATTTTTTTAATTAAAGATGGAGTCCCTAATGGCTTTTTTTTTTTTATTTCTAATAAAAATTTTTCTCTGTTGTGTTTTTTTTAAAACAATTTAATAGAAATTCATGGCGGTCATGTCTAATATTGGCGTGACTGCCATAAATTTCGGGCTTAGGGCCAGCTGATAATACAAAGCTGGCCCTAACCTCTTTATTACCCAGCGTGCCACCGCCACCAGGGCCGCTGGAAGAGCGGGGTTCAGCGCCAGAGGATGGCGCTTCAATGAACGCGCCATCTTCTGGGGCGGCTGCGGGCTGCAATTTGCAGCGGGGGGTGCCCAGGAAGCTTGGGCATCCCTGCGCTGCGGATTCCAGCCCCCAGCTGCTTAGCTGTACCTGGCTAGACATAGAAATTGCACGGAGCCCCACGCATTTTTTTTAAATTATTTAATGAAATTCTGAGATTCTGACTCTGAGACTCTGACTGACTCTGACTGACTCGGACTGACTCTGACTCGGACTGACTCTGACTCGGACTGACTCTGACTCGGACTGACTCTCGGACTGACTCTGACTCGGACTGACTCTGACTCGGACTGACTCTGACTCGGACTGACTCGACTCGGACACTGACTCGACGACTCGGACTGACGTCGGACTCGGACTGACTGACTCGGACTCGGACTGACTCGGACTCGGACTGACTCGGACCTCGGACTTGGACTCGGACTCTGGACTGACTCGGACTCTGACTGACTCGGACTCTGACTGACTCGGACTCTGACTGACTCGGACTCTGACTGACTCGGACTCTGACTGACTCGGACTCTGACTGACTCGGACTCTGACTGACTCGGACTCTGACTGACTCGGACTCTGACTGACTCGGACTCTGACTGACTCGGACTCTGACTGACTCGGACTCTGACTGACTCGGACTCTGACTGACTCGGACTCTGACTGACTCGGACTCTGACTGACTCGGACTCTGAACTGACTCGGACTCTGACTGACTCGGACTCTGACTGACTCGGACTCTGACTGACTCGGACTCTGACTGACTCGGACTCTGACTGACTCGGACTCTGACTGACTCGGACTCTGACTGACTCGGACTCTGACTGACTCGGACTCTGACTGACTCGGACTCTGACTGACTCGGACTGACTGACTCTGACTGACTCGTGACTCTGACCTGACTCTCGGACTCTGACTGACTCGGACTGACTCGGACTGACTCGGACTCTGACTGACTCGGACTGACTCGGACTCTGACTGACTCGGACTCTGACTGACTCGGACTCTGACTGACTCGGACTCTGACTGACTCGGACTCTGACTGACTCGGACTCTGACTGACTCGGACTCTGACTGACTCGGACTCTGACTGACTCGGACTCTGACTGACTCTGACTCTGACTGACTCTGACTGACTCTGACTGACTCGGACTGACTCGGACTGACTCGGACTGACTCGGACTGACTCGGACTGACTCGGACTGACTCGGACTCTGACTCGGACTCTGACTCGGACTCGGACTGACTCGGACTGACTCGGACTCTGACTGACTCGGACTGACTCGGACTGACTCGGACTCTGACTGACTCTGACTGACTCGGACTGACTCGGACTGACTCGGACTCTGACTGACTCGGACTGACTCGGACTCTGACTGACTCGGACTGACTCGGACTCTGACTGACTCGGACTGACTCGGACTCTGACTGACTCGGACTGACTCGGACTCTGACTGACTCGGACTGACTCGGACTCTGACTGACTCGGACTGACTCGGACTCTGACTCGGACTGACTCGGACTCTGACTGACTCGGACTGACTCGGACTCTGACTGACTCGGACTGACTCGGACTCTGACTGACTCGGACTGACTCGGACTCTGACTGACTCGGACTGACTCGGACTCGGACTGACTCTGACTGACTCGGACTCGGACTGACTCTGACTGACTCTGAGATTCATGAAATAATAAAAAAATAAATGCGTGGCGCTCCGCGCAATTTCTATGTTTAGCCAGGTACAGCTAAGCAGCTGGGGGCTGGAATCCGCAGCGCAGGGATGCCCAAGCTTTCTGGGCACCCCCCGCTGCAAATTGCAGCCTGCAGCCGCCCCAGAAGATGGCGCGTTCATTGAAGCGCCATCCTCTGGCCCTGAACCCCGCTCTTCCAGCGGCCCTGGTGGCGGTGGCACGCTGGGTAATAAAGGGGTTAATACCAGCTTTGTTATACAAGCTGGTATTAAGCCAGAGATTCTTAATGTCAGGCCACGTTTGACCCAGCCACTAAGAATCTCCAATAAAGGGTTAAAAAAACACAACATAGAGAAACAATTTTATTTGAAATAAAAAAAAAAAAGCCATTAGGGACTCCATCTTTAATTTAAAAAATCCTCTTCCGTCCGACGTAGTCCAAAACGCGATGTCCTCTCTCCTACATCCCCTGTGCATAGATATAGATGTTTATGCACAGGGAATGAGCAGACTGAGAACAATCTCAGCACTGCTACATCATCTCTGTGAGCAGGCGGGCTCTAGGACCCTGGAGCTGCACAGAGAAGACAGCTGGACTCGGCTCGCAAAGTAACAGCAGTTACTTTGCAAGTTTCCCTGCTATCACTGGCACAGTAGCCGAGTCTAATGCAAACAATGGCAATCCTAGTTTGTCAGCGTTTGCCATTGATTTGCATTGGACTCGTGCGAGTAAACCCTGGGAAACTCGCCGAGTAACGAGTCCTAGCAAGTAGATTCGCCCATCCCTATTGCAAATATGTCTGTATTGAGACATGGTTCAACTCTGCGGTCCTGTGTTAATTATAATCAGGCAGTGCTGCTAGCGCTATGAGAGGATAAATGCAAATGTTTGTAATAAGACAAAGTTCACTTTTGTTGTGCTGCATAAGTTCTGATCTCACTGCAGAGCAATGTACAACTATAGTACAGCAGAAGTAAATTTTGTCTCATTACAAACACATTTACATCTGCAGTTGTACTCTCATTTCTTCAGTTTTCATCTCATGGGCAGCCAGTGTGGGGAAAAGGCAGTACATCACTGTGAAAAGGCGACTGCACATGTGTTTTCTGTGTTTGTAATGAAAAAACAAAACAAAAACTGATGCCGAAGCATGAATTGATATACGTGCAAGGTATAAAAGCATGTTCACACTGGCCACTAAACAGACAAGACCTAAGACGAAAAACATACGAAAAGATACCCTGCTAAAAATATGAGTAAAAAGCAAGTTGTTATAAATAACACAGGGCACTTAGTAAATACATTTTTGATCAAAAAAGCATAAAGCCATCTGACCACGACAAGGTGTACCCATTCAGGGACTGTATCCAACTCTTTCTAGAATTTAAAAACCTTACCACATGTCAAGGCAGATCTCAATGTGAATAAGGGTGAAGAGTAACCGGGGTTCCAAAATGAAGACAAGGTTCAACTCTGTTGTACTGCATGTCACATATTGACTGCATTTGCAGTCCTGGATTTGCTGCTGTTTAAACCAGACTTTTTTCCTTTGGCTCAGTCAGGGTTGATATTAAAGCTGAAGTTGCTGAATGTGTGGTGGGCGGCTCTGCAGGTGAGGACTGAGTCATAGCTCAGGTGGAGGTGAGGGGTGTGTCTGAAATTTCTGCTCTCCATCCCCTCAGCCTTAAGTAGTTCTGCTTCCCTCCACCAGATGATGCAGATTGAGTTCATTTCTCATCTAGGACCTGTGCCGAACAGACGTGCTGTTGGAGCAGCTGCTTTCCTCTCCACTTGAATCCACTTGGATCCACTTGAGAAAGACGCAACTGTGCGTCGAAACGCGTTGTGGCTTACTGGACCCCTGCTGTTCGTGTAATAAAGTACTGGTAATGTAATCAATAATCCGTGGTTTCTTTAGCGCTCCAACCCTCTGACACCACTTGTTTTTATTCTGCTAATCTCTTTCTCCCTTTTGGGAGTGCGGTGTGTGAGCTGCTCCAAGATCCACAGGACCTGACATTGTCATAATGACCCACCCTTGAATGATCAACTGATACACAGTGTGGAGCTTGAACGGAAGCCAGTGCATCGAGTCTGTCTCTTCGGGTGGAGGAGCGAAGGAGCTCACCTCCATCTCCCGAGGAACTAAGGATCCGTCCCTCAGGCCCGGAGTATCAAAGGAGGAGGGAACATTGGACCCTGTCGCACGGCGACCCACATTAAATCACCAGTCTGGTTGTGCGGGGTGTTGCACAACCAGTCAAGGTTAGGGCACACTTGGTAAAACCGCGTAATAATTTCCTCCAGTTTCAGTGTGGCGCAATATGTTTTTTTTTTTTTTTTCTTTTAGTTATAAATGGTTAACAGCTCTGCAGCGGAGCTGTCCGCACTATGAAAGGAGAACTGCAAATGTGCACAATGGGACAAAGTTCACTTCTACTGTACTGCATTAGTTCGGATTTCTTTGCAGAGCTATGTAAAATTGAGGGCAGACTGTCGGTCATTCCATGTCTCACACTGGTAACACCTTTTTTCATTTAAAAATAAGCCCTGAAGGTAGCTTTTCAGAGAGATCCTATAGAACTTAATAGATCATTTACATTTAAGAAAAACGTGGACATCTCTGAAATAAGACCTCGAACTGCAGACATCAAGGTATCGTTTTACCCAAAGTCCTACGCCCTATGTGGCCATATAGACAGCTTAGTTGATCCCACTGACAAATTCCCTTTAATCACTAGAATGAACGACAAGGTGTGAGACCTCCACAAGTCAAACGTATCATCACCTATCTCATGGATAGACGTGCAATCAGTGCTGCAGCCCTGTGAATACAGTATCCAGGATTATAAAAACATGGCTGCTTTCTTCCTTAAAGGGCTCCACAACTTTCCATAGGTTGTTGGAACAGATCCATTGAAGAGAATGTAGCCAAGATGCTATACCACATACATCCTGTGCTCAGGTGTGGTGCTGTTTTAAGCCACGTTTTTCTTTTCTCCTATTATGAACGATCCCTTTAAAAATGTTCTTTGGTAACAGCAGAAGGCTCACATTAACTTTACAAGTGAATGAAGGAGCAAAGTCACTAAAGTTGGAATACATATTTTACAAAGTTGACTTTTTAGATAGGATTATGTAGAAAAAAAAGAAAAAATGAGACTTTCTTTTAAAGGTAAAAGGTTTTGCTGGCTGTGCCATCCCTCCTCCAGACTTTGGAGTCGTACCTGTCGCTCCTCCGGCAGCTTCTAATGGTAGAGCTGACTTGTGGAACAGAGAATGGCTGCCTTACAGCTAGAAATTAATGGGCATTACACGTCGTTCCGGCTGCATTTTGTGCGCACACAGCTTTCCAACTAAATAGGAAACGTGAAGAGTTTATCCTCAAAGAAAGGAGTCCCGCCAGCCGAGAAAATGTAAGAAAATGCCACAGTACGCCTCTGATTAAAAGGTGAAGTAGACTTACTGCGAAAAAAGAATCTGATTATATGTTGTGCGCCGGCTGCCCCCTATGGCGCTGAGAGTCTAGTACCTTGTGTGCGGCTTAATGAAGGTAAATGGACATAAGTTATTTATTAAAATCCTTGAAATTTCCCCAAAAAACAACAGCAGCGAGAGCAAATGTCCTGACCTCGATGCAATCTTGTAAAACACTTTCCTTTAACTGGTTCTGCTTCTAGAGAGTAGAGACTGTGGTTGTAAGTGTCTCCCGAGTGGTCACCAGCTGATTGCAGCTCCTTACTAATCCTGCAGGTACATCATAGCAGGGGATGAGCGAAAAGACCAAGGACAGAGGGGAAAGTGTACAAGGACCGGCTAGTTTACAGATTACATATCATATGGACTAATGTATGTGCCCCCTCCATGTTCTTCTCCAGGAGCCTCCTGACCTCCCATTCTACATACATTTGTTATGGATTCATATTTTATAATATAAATGAGTTGCCTGCTCCTGACCAAATAGATATAGACCAAGTACCGGCATGAAAAGTATGACACCAGACACAGAGTCAGATCCCAAGTGACCTTTATTTTTAAGAGGCATGAGGTTTTCCTCAGTAAGGGGCTCGGCCAGCCCTACTCAGATGTATTCATTGGTCAGTGGGTTGGATAATGGGTGGATCTGTGAAGTCATCAGGGGGTGTGGTCTTGATCGAGTATCTCCAGATGATGTGTCCATTCTGTGATTGGTCAGTCCTCCTATGGAATTCAGCTTCTTCCAGGAACTTCCTTATTGAACAGGATGTAGTCATAGATCAGTCACCGTCTTGCATATTAGGGCATGGTGTGATGAAACAGGAAATGACAGCCATGTTTAAATCACAATTAAGCTTATGCAATGTAAAATATTACACTCTATGGATCGTTTCTCCCATGCCCTTATGTCTAAAGGTTAATTAAGTTTTTGATCCTATGGCTCTCCTCAACACATTAATTTGGAGTTTTTTCCTTTGCAGATATAACATCCTCCACTTCTCTGGGAAGGTTTTCTAAAAGATTTTGGAGGTGTGTGGGAACTTTAGCCCCTCCATTAAAAAGACCATTTGAGAGGTCACACTGATGCTGGGGAAAGGCCAGGCTCACAGTCTCCGGTCTAGTTTTAAACAAAGATGTTGGATTGGGTTGAGGTCTGTCTTTGTTTGGCTAGTCATGTTCTTCAACACAAAACTCTCCCAACCATGTCTTTATGGACCTTGTGCCATGGGAATAGTCATAGGGAACAAAAAAGTCCTTCCTCAAACTGTTCCCACAAAGTGGAAGCTACAATTGTCCACAAGGTCTTGTGGTGAAGTGTTAACGCTTTTGACTCACCCAGGGGCAGGGTACTCAGTTCTCGGATGTTGATTTGGGCTACTGTCACCTGTGGTCAGTGCCCGAGTCTGTGGCCCTGGTGGTTGCTAAAAGGTGTTGGAAGAAAATAAAAAATAATAAAAGTGGATTGTTTGTGATGCCACCTGCGGATTCTGGTGATGGCACCTGCGCTGCTGCAAACCTTCGGGGATGATGGAAAGGCAGCCAGGTGATATAGCTCCCTGGGGCAGATCTCTGAAAGAACAGTTGCCACAGGCACAGTGTTGCAGCTCTGCAGGTGGGAAGGAATGACATTCACACATAGCTGAGCCTCTGTATGGGTTTACTGGTCACTAGCTGGCCTAGGTAGTGCCCAGTGAATGGGGTGTGTCTATGTGGTTTTTGTGAGTGTCCCTCTTAGCTTCTCTCTCCGTCCTTTCTGTCTGTGAAGCACTGGCTGGCTTGAAACCTGACCTGGCCTCCTCGCTACTGTGCTGCTGTATTTAACCTGGGATTTGACTCACCGTCGCCGGGTTCTCAGGTCTCAGGCGATGCTTCACTTGTCACGGTTCCGTGCCTGAGGCTGTGGGGCCCGGTGGTCAAATGGAAGGGGGTAGGGAATAGGGATAAAGTCTTATTAGTCTAGTGACGCCACCTGTGGGTGTCCGGTGATGACACCGGCGCTGCTTGGGCCTCCCAGGGATGTGCGGCAGCTGGATGGGATGCTCCCCACAGGATGAGCAGTAGTCCCCGGGGCCAGGAGCTGCACTGAGTGGAATACGGCAGTTCAGTTTATTTTAGTCTGAGTGCATGGGTTAACAACAGTTCTGAAAGAGAAGGCACTGACACGATGCTCCTCTGTAACTGGTCTTTACTGAAGTGGTACACGGTACACAGTAACACAGTTCTTTAGGTAACGGACCGGGTGGTCCCAGGGATGAACAGTCTCTGTCCAGAGCTCCACAGTGTTCCTCTGTTACTAACGGTCCTGTTATTGTTGCCGTCGCTGCCTTGTTGCACCAGGTAGGATACAGGGTTTCTTTTAGTTGATGGCCTGTTCCATGTTATTCAACCGGCTACAAAGGGTCCTGAACTCCTGTGGTGGGTACCCCCCTGGTAAGACTGCGGAAATCGTGGCTGTAGTGAGGCACTCCTATAAAGCTACTCCGTCACTCCGGTTTTGCAGTACAGCGATGGACGACTGTCTACCTCGGGACTGGTGTCCGGTAGGACTGTGCATGGGTGTCTTTGGACCCGTTGCTCGATTGCTTGCCAACTCTATTGTCTGGGTCACCACTTGTTGGTGCCCTCCCAGTTACATCTGTCTGGACCTCCATCCTTGACCCTGTCTCTCCCGCGTTCTAACTTTCTTCTCCTATTCTTCCCCCACACTACACCTTGTACTCCTTCCACCAGGACCTGGTTGGTCCTCTGCCTCTGGCTGGTGCATGTAGTAATTGGAGCTCTGGATTTAACTTGTTCATCCCTGAGACGGACGATATTGCATCTTAAGTTAGGGATGCAATACCTTCCTGTGACGCACTCGTTGCGGGGCGCCACACTCCCCCCTTGAGAAATTACACTTGTCACCAAGTTTCACGGAACCTAAAGAGTACAGAGAAATTGTTTTTATAAATTTTCAACATAAAAGAAAATAAACATTTTTATTAACATTTACGCTTGCTTGTTTTTCTTCCCGTCTTCTCCTCATATACCCCCTCCTTCCGGACAAAACCACACCCGTTGTCCAAGTTAAAGGTAATAACTTTACCTCGTTTGCGGAGTTCATCCGGCAATGGTGGCTGGCGACAAGCTTCAGCGAGAGCCTGCATTTTCCTGCTCCCGGGCCCATCATTCTGCTCTGCGGCGCTGGCGTTCAGCATCGTAGGACCGGTGGACGTTTTGGACGTAATCCCACCGTTTTACTGCGCTGTTCCGGGTTTGGGTCTGACGGTAGCTCTGCACCGGTATGCGGACGTTGTGGTTGGAGGCGGATGCCGCGGCGGCACCAAACCATTCAACCCGAGCTGCTTGTGGCTGCTCGGCGGGAACTTCCGCCTCGCCCTCCTCCTCGGAGCTGGTGTGTGCTGAGTCCTCTGGTTTACTGGGACTCTCGTCGTCTTCTTCCTCCTCGGCTTCGACGACAACATCCGGCTCCTCGGCAGATTGGGGCTCTCTCTGTAGGTCGGGGTCATCTGGTTGGTCAGGTGCTTCAACCGCGAGGTCCTCCTCTCCTTCCTTGGTCTCGTCCTGCGGGGCTTCTGGGCTGCCCGCCTCTTCTCCTTCTGTCTCCTCTGCACCCATTGGCGGTGGTGCATCTCCTCCGGTAACCGGGTAGGCCGCTGTTTGTTCTGGTCTGGTCTCCGGTTCTGGAGTGGGATGGATTGACAATCTGGTTTGCACCGTTCGGTGCAGTCAGCTGGCCAGGCTTGCGCTCCAGCTCCTAATGGTCCACTCCGTGGCCTCTATCAACCGCACCCGCAGGTCTTGGAGCGCGGTCTCCCAAAACTCAGGGTCCCCATCAATGGTGAGAACGGGACCCGGTCCGGGGATACCAATGGTGGCTTGAGCTTCTTCCTCCACCTCTCTCATTAACTCGCGGAGTCTTAAGGTTGCCATGTTTCTTGCAGGAACCACACCCGTTGGAACTGGTACTTGTCCTCGTGGCGGAGTCTGCTGCAAGGGGGCGATTACAGCCTCTTTTCTTTGTTTTATAGTCCATGGGCTGGCTAAGATCTCTGGCCCACCCCTTGGTTGTTTCCCAGCAATCGGGGCGGGCAATTGTTTTTGCGCCTCTGCCATGGCCCTCCCACGACGAGGGGCGGAGGCACGCCCCTGGGCCAGCACATAGTCCTTCACATGGCAGGATCCGCCATTTTGGCCCAGTAGAAAGGGCGGGAAAAGTTATTTTTGGCCGATTAAAGTCTTGTAAGGCACACAATACCCATTGGAAATGGGCCTGTTCGTATCCTGTTTTGTAGACGCCAGAGTTGACTCCCCGTCGCCGGGTTCTCAGGTCTCAGGCGATGCTTCACTTGTCATGGTTCCTTGCATGAGGCTGTGGGGCCCGGTGGTCAAATGGAAGGGGGTAGGGAATAGGGATAAAGTCTTATTTGTCTTGTGACGCCACCTGTGGGTGTCCGGTGATGGCACCGGTGCTGCTTGGGCCTCCCGGGGATGTGCGGCAGCTGGATGGGATGCTCCCCACAGGATGAGCAGTAGTCCCCGGGGCCAGGAGCTGCACTGAGTGGAATACGGCAGCTCAGTTGATTTTAGTCTGATGAGTGCATGGGTTAACAACAGTTCTGAAAGAGAAGGCACTGACACGATGCTCCTCTGTAACTGGCCTTTACTGAAGTGGTACACGGTACACGGTAACACAGTTCTTTAGGTAACGAGACATGATATGCTTGATTGGATTCCGGTCTGGTGAACGGGCATACCAATACATAGCATCAATGTCTTTATCATGAAGGAACTGGTAAGAAACACTAACCACATGAGGCCTAGCATTGTCATTCATCAGAAGGACCCAGGGCCACTGCACCTGTAGATGGTCTCTCAATGGGTCCGAGGATCTCATCCCGGTACCTAATGGCGGTCAGGTTACCTCTGGCTAGCACATGGAGGGTTGTGCGGTCCTTCAAAGAAATGCCTCTCTACACCATTACTGACCCACTGCCATACGAGTTATGTTGGAGGATGTTACAGGCAGCAGAACGTTCTCCACGGCGTCTCCAGACTCTGTCATGTGCACAGGATGCCAATATCTAATCTGCCAATCTTGGTGTTCTCTGGAAAATGCCTATCGTCCTTCATGGTCTTAGGCAGTAACCCAACACCCACTTGTGGACATCGAGCTTCATACCACCCTTATGGAATCCATTTCTGTCAGTTTGAGCAGACACATGGATATTCGTGACCTGCTGGATGTCATTTTGCAGGGCTCTGGCACTGCTCTTTGTGTTCCTCCTTGCACAAAGAGGAGGTAGCGGTCCTCCTGCTAAATTGTTGTCCTCCTACGGCCCCCTCCACATCTCCTGGTGTACTGGCCTGTCTCCTGGTATCTGCTCCATGCTCTGGACACTGTGCTGACAGACACAGCTCGCATTGGTGTGCCATCCTGGATGAGCTGCACTACCTGAGCAACCTCTGTAGGTTGTAGACACTGCCTCATGCTACCTCTAGGGGGTGAGAGCAATGACAACATGCAAAAGTGACCAAAGCAATAGCCAAAAAGGATGACAACAGAGAAATGGTCTGTGGTCACCACCAGTAGAACCTCCTTTATTGGGAGAGTTTTTTGCTCTGATAATTTCTACCTGTTGTCTGTTTCATTTGCACAACAGCAGAAGTAATTGAGTCACAATCAGTGTTGCTTCATAACTAGACAGGTTTATTTCACAGAAGTGTGACTGACTTGGAGTTACATTGTGTTACGCTTTCCCTTTTATATGTTTGAGCGGTGTATGTCACCTGCAGTGGTTGTAGTATTGCATGAACGACTGTCCTAGTAACGCACGGACTCTCTTGATCCGCTAAAGAACGAGTTGCTTTTACAAAGCCGCTATTAGTCCTGGCACCAGGAGGGGACCTGCCTCTCTGATACTTATGAGATAAATGGATTTTCTGTGGATTTTATGAACCTGACCACTATTTTTTTTAACACTTGAGGTCTCTTTGGCTCAATACTCCAGAGATTAGACAATACGCGTGCGCCTACAATATTTTATTGACCGCCATGGTGAAATCCACGAATCTGCTGCAGCAGGGGGAGGGATGGGGGGGGGTTGATAAATGAGTCGTAAAAGAAAAAAACCTCAATGAATTAGTGTTTTGTTAACATTTTAAAAAGATTTTTATTACTAGAAGTTAGAAATAAAGGTCGGCAGTAAAATGAAATAATCAGACCCCTCGATGTGGATAACAGACTCGTCCGCACTTCACACATAATGTCTTGGCATAAAAATTTATATTTTTGAACACGGCTTTTTATTTTGCCCTGCTGGGTATTTTCACTGCGCTTGTGTGTGTGTATAATTATAAGATGGCCATAAAATGCCGTAATTTAGTCACTGGCCATTGTGAGCTATTAAATGTGAGGAGCGACGTGGAAGATGTACGACTCGTGCATGCCACCTCGGCTTAACGCCGGCTGAGGGGTGGAGGGGACCGGGAGCTCCGGAGAGAGGTAGGAATACGTAATGGACAAGTGCTGTGACTAATGACTCCATTGTATGGTCATAAATCCGGAAAGGAAATTCTAAATTTAATTTGTTTTGCATATTTTCAATTTTTCATTTTTTCTTTAATTATACCGTAAATGAATATATAAATTACAGATATAAAGGTTTTATTTTACAATGGAATGTCAGTTTCCATATGCTTATTAAAGATTACAAATAGTGATGAGCGAGTACCAAAATGCTCGGGTGCTCACTGCTCGGGCCGAGCATCCCGAGATACTCGTGTACTCGGCCCGAGCACCGAGCCCAATGTTATCCTATGGGAGACCCGAGTATTTTTATGAAATGACTGCCGGCAGCATGTAGAAACCCTAAAAATGTCACAAAAGTCTCAGAAGAGTGCTGAAATGACATGGCAACACCATGGGGAAGACCCCTGGAAGCATTTCTCACTCAAAAGTCACAGCTGTGAACAATGTTGTCCGAGTTTCACGCCAATTTTACTGAGTCACCAGAAAACCTTCCAAAATGGCACCAAAATGAATATTCAGGGTGGAAATGTTAAGGGCACATACCCAATAGTGAGACACAGCTGGTGTATGTTACGTTTTGTGATTACATGAAAGATTTTACGTGAAAACATTGTGCGACACTCCGATGACCCTGAGAAGAGACGAACATGAAGCCCTGTCTTGACATAATGTGCCCATTTTGAGGAACTAGGTCTATTGTAGTATCTTCCTTTGCCAGGGCAGTCCAAAATTGTGAGGTTCACCAATGACCCATGTATACAGACATGTATGAGGGCCTGTAAACCTTCAGTGGGTGTATTGTAGTATAGCCCTTTGGCAGGGCAGCCAAAAATTGGGAGGTTCAACAATGCTCCTGGATACAAACGTGCATGAGGGCCTGTAAACCTCAAGTGGGTGTATTGTAGTATAGCCCTTTGGCCAGGGCAGCCAAAAATTGGGAGGCTCCACATTGTCCCTGTATAGAGACGTGCAGGAGGGCCTCAAAACATTTTTCCCATTGAAAAGGAGCGGGTCTCCTGTCGTTGTAATGCCCATTCTAAAAGAATGTGCGAAAAAATTTACCACTGGGGGTATACATGAAACAATAGCCTAACTATTGTAACGGTCATCATGGTGGCACATGAGGAGAAGGAGGAGCAGTCCAGCGATTAGCCAAAGTCCAGAAGTGTGTACCCATGGGTGAGTGGAGGTACATGGCAAATTCCCATAACAAAATTTAAATTCCGCTGTCATTTGCTGGTGGTGTGGTGAAGTCTGGCCCAATCCAACCCTTGTTCATCTTGATCAGAGTCAGCCTGTCAGCATTTTCAGTTGACAGGCGGGTCCGTTTATCAGTAATGATTCCACCTGCGGCACTAAAAACACACTCTGACAAAACGCTAGCGGCAGGGCAGGCCAGGACTTCCAAGGCGTAGAGAGCCAATTCATGCCACGTGTCCAGCTTGGAGACCCAATAATTGTAAGGCACAGAGGAATGTCGGAGTACAGTTCGATTTGCAAGGTACTCCTTCAGCATCTGGCCAAACTTAGCATTTCTTGTGGCACTACCCCGCACCTCAGGGGCTGTGGTACGTGAGGGACTGAGAAAACTGTCCCACATCGTAAAGACTGTTCCCCCTACCTCTGGCGGATTGGACTTGTGCCCCTCTCGGCCGTACGCCTTGGTTGTCCACTGATTCCTGACCTATGCCGCCAGCGTTTGGTGAGGGGAATGCTTTGCCTACTTCCGTGACTATGGCCTTCAGGAACTGCTGCATTTTGGCTGACCTCTACGCCTCAGGAATAAGAGACCTAAAGTTCTCCTTGTAGCGTGGGTCTAAGTGTTGCCAACCAGTAGTGATTGTCGGCCAAGATGTTCTGAACGTGAGGGTCACGAGCCAGGCAGCCTACCATAAAGTCAGCCATGTGTGCCAGACTCTTAACAGCCATCACTTCAGTATCCAGACAACACGATGACTGAACATGCTGTCCTTCTCCTCCTCCTCATCTCCCCTGTCCTCTGGCCAGCCATGCTGAAGCAAGGGTATGACTGGTGTGCATGTCATATCCTCAATTTGGCCAGAGAGTTGCTCCATGTCTTCATCCTCCTCCTCCTCCTCGTCATAGTCCTCCACTGCACGTTCTGATGAGATGAGGCTGGGCTGTATGTTATCACCCACACCCTCTACTGTTTCTTGCTCCCACTCATCGCGCTCCACCTGCAATGCATCATCTTTGTTTTTGAGCAGAGACCGTTTTAGAAGGCAGAGTAGCGGTATGGTGACGCTAATAATGGCTTCATCGCCGCTCACCATCTTGGTGGAGTCCTCAAAGTTTTGGAGGACGGTACATAGGTCGGACATCCATCTCCACTCCTCAGGTGTTATGTGTGGAGTTTGATCCATTTCCCGACGGCTTAGGTGATGCAGGTAGTCAACAACTGCCCTCTTCTGCTCACATATCCTGACCAACATGTGCAGCGTTGAATTCCAACGCGTGGGGACATCACACACCAGTCTGTGGGCCGGAAGACGCAAACGGCGCTGAAAGCCGGCAAGGCCGGCTGAAGCAGCAGGTGACTTGCGAAAATGTGCAGACAGGCGGCGAACTTTAACCAGCAGATCAGACAGCTCTGGGTATGACTTTATAAACCGCTGAACCACCAGGTTGAGCACATGGGCCGGAGGCTGTGCCACTTTTCAAGATGCCACAGTTGACAACCGCACACATCTGCTGAAAAGGTGGCAACCATAGCGCTAAGGGGAGATACTGCAGGGGAACCCCTAGGAAAAGCCCACAGTCACTGGCTCAGAGCTCTGTGTGGCGAGGCGCAAGGCAGGAAGGGTGAAGCAAGTTCTGTGTGAGACGACCTGGAGAGGACAGAGAAGGGATGCCGGTTACGTACCATCCTACTATCGGTGAGTAGCTGGATCCCTGCCTCCGAGAACCCAGTGCTCTGTGAACTTAACGCGTCTAAAGCACCAGAAACACAACTCCCAACTCACTCAGGTACCTTTGGCCTTCTTAGGGGTCAGCCCTACCTGTAAGGGCTTAAGAACATTGCTGCCTCCCAACCATCGGCCCCTAGGAAAACTGTCGAGCAGCGGCAGCCAGATATGGCCACAAACTGCGGGTGGCGTCACATATAAATTAACAAGTATCCCCAGGTCCAGTCATGCCTGTCCAGAATGAACCCTCCATGCCAGATCCCTATCTCTGAGAGAGCCACCCATACCGAACTTTTAATGACACCGCCAGGGTCACGGAGCTGGGTCTCGGTCCCTGTGATCCTCGTGATGAAGCCTCAAGAAAGCCCGGTTCCGAGTATCCTAAGGCCCTGGAGGGCCATGTCAAAGGCGTATCTTACCAGGTTTGTTCCCTTCATGAAAGCTTTAGTTACCAGTTTAGGAGGTAGTCTTTTCAAGTTTGCCTTTCCTGTCTACCACTTAGGCCCTGCGCTTTTTTGGCTTTACTAATTGACTTTTGTTGGCAAAAAAATGCACAAATACACAAAATGTCATACTTGCATATTTAAATTGTTTGTTTCAATTAAAGGGGTTATCTGGGATTGTTATAAAAAAAAAATGTACCTAAGCACTAACTGGCAGGGTAGCTGCCACCTACCTGCCTCTTGTGCCCAGCACCGTTCATCGCTGTTCATCCTTATCACAGAGCGGGCACAGACCGCTCATACTATGGACAGCATGGCGGGGTAGACAGAGTGGTGGCGGCTTTGCCACTCTGCTCTGTGGAAGGCGCGGAGAGCCGACGTCATACTGATTGACAGCTGACTCCCCGCTAACTGATTGGGGGAGCTGTCAATCAGTGTGACGTTGGCTCTGACGCTGGTTCACAGAGTGGAGAAGCCACCCTCTCTGTAGTCGTGACTAGTGATGAGCGAGTAGCGAAATAATCAGTCACTATACTCGTAACAAGTAGTTTTTAATACTCGCGTATTCGTCTGAATAACGAGTCCAATGTTGGTCAATTAGTGATAGGGTCCACCCACACACATCCGGCCATAAAACGAGCATTTCTGGGACGGGACCGGAGGGTGGGCTTTTTTGCGTTTCTACTATATAAAACACCTTGCTAAGCCCCCCAGTGAGAGCCTAACATTCAAGCTGTTCTTACTACCGGTAGGGTGACTGCTCTCATTGTTTACTGAAGGGAGCTGGCAATATGTGTCAGATCAATAACGATCGACACATCACTCACGAGCACCAGTGATACTCGCCGAGTAACGAGTATCGCGAATATTGTTCTATCCATGCGAGTAACGAATAGTAACGATTACACTCACTCATCAGTAGTCGTGACGTCACCAGAAGCGGCATAATCTCCGACAGGAGCCATCTAAGTTTGCTTCATGTTGGTACAACAGTCAGGTAGGTGGCAGCTGCTCTCTTAGGTACATTTTGATTTTTTTTATGTGGCCTAAATCCCGGATATCCTCTTTAAATCCAGAGGAGAACCATTTCTTCTGAATGTCCTAGTTAGTAAAACCTTTATTTTTTTAATTGGTTCAACTGAGCATGGGAAAGTGGAATGAGGATACAACTGGGGGAGTTTACTCTCTGGGGGAGTCTCAAAGGGGGCACTAACACTTTAAAAACGTTTCCTTAACTTATAATCATGTTCTGAAAAATTACTTTTTAGTACCAGAGAGTTGGTTTAAAGTATTTGAACAAAATGATGTATTTATATTAATAATCGGGTAAAATAAGTATTGAATCGAACACGTCACCACATTTCTCCTTCTTACACATATCAAGTTAGACATTTATGATTTCATCCCTTTACCTGTGTGGATTGGATGGGTTGTTGCTGACATCTGGTGAGAAATTCATGTTAATAGCAGCTTTACAAATATATACGGTATTTATATCCTACATTCAATACTGTTGCTGTATATTCTACCAAAGCATAGAGAGAATTGACCATCTCACCACTGTAATCTCCTGGAACTCACAGCTCTGACTCTGCTACGCTAAGACGTCAAAAATCTGATCAAGAAATGCAGGATCCGGCTTCTTCAAGTAACATTCCCATTCATTAGAATATCCTGGAGTCCATCCAAAAGTAATGGAGGGTCGCACATTAAAATCAGGAGTTCATGGCAATCGTATTTGATGCATACTAGTGCCCCTCGTCATGATGCACTGAACACCTGTGCTTGGTTTGAACAGTCATTCTGAGCTTTTTAAGGTGGCGTTATTTAATTCAGGCAGCAAACATGCTCTGTGTACACGTATGGTGGACCAACATTATAATGATCTATTCCACAGATAAGTTATCATTAAGTAGTGGAGGAGCCTACGCCTCCCCTCCCTCAATATCTGCCCCCATCTATGTAATCTACAGAGCAGCAATGGGTTTAGTGGCAGCAGCTGAGTGCTGCAGTTTATCTCCCATTCGAAGTCTATGGCGCCCATACATTGCTGTGTGCATGCTCATGCAGGGGCTCAGTGATTCTGCCTGCTGAGTGGGAGCCTTAATACAAGATTCTAAATCTGGCTCTCATAGACTTGCACTCATGACTTGTGACATATCTGCCTGAGGGAGCGAAGCAGTGCGGAAAAAGCATGAAAATGTCAGTTCAAAACCATGTGCACTGGAGTGGAGCTTTATATCGAAGTCCCCCGCCCCCTGTCAATATACTCGCCATTTGGCAGCTTGATCTTCTATAACCACTGCACTGGTCGGTCTTCGGTGACTTATGACGTACTGTCAGCTAGAGTTTCATGGAGCATGCCAGAGGTCTCTTTTCAATGTAAGCCTCATTTTGGCTCTTATAGACTTGCATTGAGAGCTTGTGGCAAAAACTTCTGACTGGGACTGGAGTTGTGCAGAAAAAGCATGAAAACGCTGGAGGGCAAGTACAAGGCAGTGGGCAAGAGGCTTAGATTTAAGGCAGAACTACATCACAGGAACCCCCAACTTCCCCTCCCACAGAAGTAGTAATTTAAATCTAACTCCGCTACCCCTGACTTTATACTCACCCTTAAGTTTCCGGCAACTTGTGACCTGCTGGCAGCTCCAGTGTTTCATGTAGCGCATCAGAGATCACTTTACATTGCAAGTCTATGGTAGCCTCATTCTGTCTGACCGTTTCGTTGCTCACAGCATTGAGCATTTATATTATATACTTACCTAGTGGCGTCCATCAACAAGTTCCAAGGCGATGCCATTGAATCCCACAATTCACTGTGACTCCAGAAGTCATATTGGCACACCAAGGTGATGGGCGAGCCAATATGGTGCCCGCTAGTAGTAGTGGCCCCTCGCATAGGGAGGTGAGATGGGAGGAGGCAAAGGGGTTATAGACAGGCACAGCAGAGGGGGCAGAGAGAGTGCACGGGAAACAGAGAGCGCATGCACACTTGCACGTCCGCCATCTTTGGACACTTGGGTATACAAAGATGGCGGCGGCATGACGCATCACACTGCCCAACAGCTTCCAGCATAAATTACAGTAATTACAGTATTACGTCGGATGGGAACTTGGTGGTAGCTAATAAAGTGAATAAAGAGGAGTCTGTCTATTTTGTATGCAATAAAGGATTTCTCTCGGTGTTGTTTTTTTTTTCTCTCTACTGAAAGTATTGCTAACAGCCAGCGCTCATACTGATGGATGACATTAGGAATAGGGCTTGATATCAGCTGCCAATAAAGATGACATCAACCCCTTTATTACCCAGTCTGTCACCACTACATGGCAGCTGGAAGAGCAGGTAACCGCCGGTTTTGGGTCTCTCATGGAGGCACCAATTCTTGGGCAGCTGCTGGCTGCAATTTTAGGTGTGTGGGCCCAGAATGCTTGGGCCTTACCATGCTGATAATTACAGCTACCAGCTACCAGCTACCTGGGTTACCTTCGCTGGCAATAGAAAATACAGCGTAGCCCACACCAATTTTTTTTTTTTTGTTTAGCTAAATGAAAAAAAATAAGGCTTCCTGTATTTTTCATTTCCAGTGCAGGTAACACCAGGCAGTGGGGGTTAGCAGCAGTGCTCCTCCCAGCTAAGGGTTTCTACGCTGGCCTCTCCCGCCCATACCTCGCCAGAGAATCCCATGAGCTCTCTACCCCGATTCTCCCATCTGAACACCACCCGCTCCCTGTGTATTTCCTGGGACATGGGTTCTGGTGTTAGCGGGACTGCCAGTCCTTTCCCAGTGACTGGGTCTGGTCCCAGGCCAGGTCTTGTAACTCCCGACCAGGTTTTGGGGCATGAGGGGATTCAACAGGCCTTAGCGGGTCAATGTCTGTACCTGTTCTGTTATTCCTGACGCCGGGATCCTCTCCTTCACCTCCCTCGGAGGTTGGGGAATCTGGGCGCGAGGTGGCTCACTGCTCAGTCAGCTTTAGCAGCAAGGACTGCCTTCATTTCCCCAACGCTGATAACTGTGTTTCCATGAGCTGGCGGCTCAGTTCCTTCATTTCGTCGCGCAAAAATTTCGGGTTCATTAAAGGCAGTTTGCTTTGGTCCCTCGGAGGTCAGCTGGGGGAGTCCTTGACTTCCACCCCACGGTCCGAAGCTCGCTGACCTCCACACACCATGGCGCCATCTGGGTTCCACCCTGTGCATCCCAAGACACACCCTGCTGCACCGCTGCTCGAACTCTCTTCTTTTCCTCACTCTCTTGGGTGGATCTCTCCTTCCTTGCTGTCGGCCACACCTGCAAGTGGATCTTTCTCGCGGACAGGCAGGCCCCTCCATATCAAACTCCTTACTGAGCTGTTCATGCCGTTTGGCAGCCTGGCGCATGATGGGAGGCTGCGCCACTCCCTCTGGTCTGCACATGGCGTCTGTTCTTTTTGGCAGGGGCCATTACACAGTCTTAGGCATAATCTTTGGGCTCACAGTATCTGTTGACACCAGGCACGAATTCCTGTTTGTGACGCCAAGTTGAAACGCCCACCAGGACTGTGGGGTACTCGGAACAGAGTCAGGAGCTCTTTGGGGAGGTCACAGGGTCGTGACCTGGTTCTGTGGCCCTGGTAGTGTCAATAAATAGGGAAAAGTTTTTACGGCGAATTAATTTGTGATGCCTCCGGTGGGTTTCAGCAATTGGGATGGATGCAGTACAGATCCTCTGGGGCCGATGGTAATGCAGCTGAGTTGGTTCTGCTCACCACGGGTAGAGCGGAGGACCCCAGGGCAGTTTACACGGTCTATGCTGGGAATGTAATGGCAGCGGCGGGATGAATAACTTGTAAGACACAGCAAGTTGCAATCTTTAAAGTCTTTACTCACACTTGGTACCAGCTTCCAAGTTATTTTCAGCTACCAACGGGTGCTGTGTCCTCCGGGTCAGGGCTCCAGACAAATCTCAGATAAGTAAGGGATGAACTACTCAGAATCCCTTGCTGGTGTTCCTTTCTCGGCCGTGTCCCTGCACTGGATTTTCGCCCTTCTTCCCAGTGCCACACACCCAGTGTCTTGAGCCAGTAGCCTCAGGTCCTGTCGAGCAACCTCGTCTAGGCTCCCTGATCCTACACGGCCACCTTTTCAACAAATAAGTGTGGACTTGGACCACAGTACTTGAAGTCACCTCGGTCAACTTTCTCCGGCCCAGTCCCTCTATCTGACCCCGGGTTCTCTGTCAGCTCTGACACGGGTGACACGGGTGGATCGCTCCCTTCTCATGCCCCTGGGACTCCTTCTGTCTCTCTGAGCCCTTCACTGGCTCCTCCATCAGTTCTGTCCCCTCTCTTGGGTCGAGCTCCACCGGCTCTAGTCCCCCAGGACGTCCCTCTCACACATCCGTTCGTCTCCGTGCCATCTCTCCAACTCCCTTTTACGTCTTTTTACGTCAGTCCGTCTTGTTCGTCGTCCTGTCTGCTTCCCACTTCCTCATGCTCATGTCCAACTCTCTCGACTCGTACCCTCCACCTGTCTCCCCTTCCAGCCTGGCATGGGCCCTCCCTAAACAGGGTCCACCCGAAACCCATAACTGGGTTGTTGTGTTGGATGCGGTTGTTTGGGTGCAAGATAGTGTTCCCTTCTTACCCAGAGTGAAGGTACTTCACCTCTGGCTGGGGTGCAGTACCTCTGTGGCACCTGGAGCCTCAGGGGCGCCACACCCCCATCGTGATGTCACTGCCCTCCTGATGCGATAACATCGGGCTCTCATCTAGTATGACATAATGTCTGACTGTGGGTCCAGAGTGATGTGGAAAACGCAGTGGACAGAGGGCTTAGTTCAGCTCTGGAGTGGAGATTTAAGTCTAACAGGACTAATCGTGGCCCCACTGTACATCACTACGGCATATGTGGTGCTGTACAAGTAACAGTAAATATGTATAATAAATAACGGATACATCAGACACAATGTATAAATGATGTCTTCCAGGCTGTACATTGTGTGAGCTCAGCGCACTTTTTCTTCTTCTTTCTTTGCCTCCCACAAGTTATAAAACACCCGCCATGGAATTCTTTATGATGGTGGCATTAATAGTCATATAATTTTATTAGCTTTTTTATGACAAACCCTGGTTCTTATTTACACCAAATAATATAAATGCCATAAAGGATTGATGAAAGGGGGTCTGACATTGTGATTTACCCCCGGCGTCCCTGCTTCCAGGCTGACGCGTATTAGAAGACGCTGGATTTTAATTCCACTGTTGTGGCATCCTGAATTAAACAGAGCAAATTAATGTCATGCGGTTTGGGTGCAGTATTTCACTGAGCGCAATGTTATAATTGAGAGAGATCGGATAGAAATTTATACAGTTTGTATAAAAAGGAAACACTGCTCCATCTGTTCTTTATGGGGTCCTGCTTCATCAATACCCTTTATATAGTTCTCAGGATGTAAACCCAACACAGAAGGTTCCTACATCCAATAGGTAGCGCCAGGGATCAAGTCCTCTTCTAAAAGAGGCCTTATACATATTAAAGTTCCCAGAGGAGCATTGTATGGACTATAAGACTCCTAACAGCACCTTGTTGTTCTCACCCGGCCAGTTTACACAACTTACAAACGTAGGGATATTTGGCTGAAATGTGTGTAAAATGGGAACAGTTCACTCTACAGTGATATTTTATCATGAAGGTAGGGCGTCCCAGGAGTCCCCATCCATGTACAGGTCCCCTATACACAGCGTGATTCCCCTACACAGTGGTATAACTAGAGTCCGAAGGGCCCCAGTGCAAAATTTGGACCTGGGCCCCCCTTTCCCTGTGCCCCCATTGGTCAGATGTATGGGCCCCATGTAACGTTCAAAATCCTATAAAGACTCATGAATGGAACTCTCTCCCTTTTATTATGTATTAATGTCCCTCATCCTGGTCTATATGGTCCTCTTCCTGGAATATGCCCTTATCCTGGTATATATGGTCCTCCATTATAGTATAACGCCGCCTCATAGCCCTCCATATAGTAAATGCAGCTTCATATCCTTCCACATAGAATAATGCCACCTCATATCCTTCCACGTAGAATAATGCAGCCTCATTGCCCTCCATATAATATAATGCAGCCTCACAGCCCTCCATATAGTATATTGCCGCCTCACATCCCTCTATATAGTATAATGCAGTCTCATTGCCCTCCATATAGTATAATGGAGCCTCACAGCCCTCCATATATTCTAATGCAGCCTCACAGCTCTCCATATAGTATAATGCAGCCTCACAGCTCTCCATATAGTATAATGCAGCCTCACAGCTCTCCATATAGTATAATGCAGCCTCACAGCCCTCCATATAGTATAATGCAGCCTCATTGCCCTCCATATAGTATAATGCAGCCTCATAGCCCTCCATATAGTATAATGCATCCTCATAGCCCTCCATACAGCATACATCCTACCCACACAGACACACTGCCCCCTGTATAACCTGCCCCACTCACCCAGTCACACTGCCCTCTGTACAGCCCCCCCCCATACACACACACTGACCCCTGTACAGCCCCCCAACACACACACACAGACACACTGCTCACTGTACAGCGCCCTCGACACACAGACAACTACCCACTATACAGCCCCACCACACCGAATCACACTGCCCCCTGTACAGACACACACACATACACTCCCCCCCACCTGTCTCCTTCTCCAGAGCCTGCAGAGGCTTGTCTTGTTCTCTTGAATGGAGCTCTCACTCATCACTCCCGCTGGCCGCTGTGTCCCTACTGTGCTAAGATCACATGACCTCATCACAGTGCAGCACGCAGCGGCTGCGGGAACATTAAAGCTGCAGCACCTGCCAGTCCTTCGGTGGCCGTGATCAGCCGCCTGGGGACCAGTTGAGTAGACCATCACGCATTCAGGACGCACATCCATGTAAGGCAGCTGCAGGGGTCGGCAGGCGCTGGGCCCCTGTACCTCCAGGCCTGGTTGCACTTGAAACCCCCGCGACCGTGGTTGTTACACCACTGCCCCTACACCTCTGCTATACACAGCGTGATGCCCCTACAGCTCCCCTATACACATTGTGATGTCCTTACACCTTCCCTATAGACACTACGGTATGATGGGCTCCCAACACCCCCAAAACAATAGTCCACACACTGTATATTAGCCACCATAATTGCCCCCACATTGTATAATGTCCTCCATAATAAACCCAACACTGAATAAGGGCCTGCAGAGTAGTCCCAAAGATTGACAGCCCCCCCACAGTAACCCCAACACTCAAAAATTGCCCCATAGGTTAGTTTCCCCACTATGGTCCGAATGATTTGGACCTGTCCCGCACCTCTATTTCCCCCACTTCTGCGTGTTTGTCAGTTGTATGGGCCCTCATAGATTTCTAAATTCTATAAGATGTGTTGCACCCTTTAGCTCTTCATTATGTAGTAATGTCCCCCATCTTGGTGTGTGTCCCCCATCCTGGTGTATGAGTCCCCCATATGGACATGGATTCATGACTAAGGCTTCCTAGCTGAAACACGTAGGACTGGGTCCTGTGCTCTGTTTTGGGGCTCACTAATGCTACACTGAACTTTTTAATCAAGAAGAATAAAACCATTTTGTAAACAACTCCTGTTTCCTGCTGTCACTGGACTGTAACTATTTCTATCAACATTGTCGCTCGAGGCCAACGGAATCTATCTGTCCACCAGGAACTGGGTCAACACTGGAGGAGGACTGCAGTGGGGTGAGCTGAAAAAACTTCAGATTTTCTTCATGGTGTACAAGTTCTCCATCTTGGTTTATACATTCCCCCCATCCTGGTGTATGTGTCCCCCCCCCCCATCCTGGTGTATGTGCCCCCCCCCCCCCCATCCTGGTGTATATTTTGCAATTCAGGAATAAAGGTTCTCTTTTGGATTAAAAAAAAGTATTAAAAATATCAGATACTCACTTCATCCAGGATCCTTATGGGTGCTACATGAGTATATCATTGCGCTATCATCACATGCACAGGAGAGCAGAGTTCCGGCACTGCGTGATGTCACCATACTGTGGGACTCTGACGTCCTGTGTGAGTGTCGGTGCCTTGCCCTGTGCATCATCTGCTGTTCTGTAGACTGCAAGCTTAAGGAGCCCTGGGTTCCACAGAACAGAGAAGCAGCACCGGGCAATCGTGCCTACCTGCTCTACGGCAGGCTGAAAGAGCACGCATGTCCACAGAAGACAGCGGGATTGTGGGGAGATCTGGTCTACCTGCTCTGCGGCAGGCTGAAAAACCATGCAGGCCCACAGAAGAGAGCGGGAGTGTGGGGAGATCGTGTCCACCTGCTCTACTGCAGAGGTTAAAGGGAACCTGTCACCTGGATCTAAACCCCTAGACTATCCCTACCTGTCCCTGCACCTTCCTAGCTGCTCCCTATCTATCCCTCTCTAAGCTAAATCCGCCCTATAAAACAGCAGAAAAATAACTTATAACTTACAGCAGTCTCTGAGGCTGGGGACTGAAAAGGCGGGCCCAGGTTCCATTCTGCCCTCCTCGATGCAGCAGCACACGCCCCACTGGGCACCATTATTCCTATTATTCTCAGCTAGGAAGGTGCAGGGACAGGTAGTAATAGTGTAGGGGCTTAGATCCAGGTGACAGGTTCCCTTTAACTTTTTTTTTTTTTTTTTTTTTTGTCATTAATATTTTTATTAGAAGATTCGATATTAAACAACATTTCAGACTTAAAACAGAGTGTTTACATAGTAAAAGACAAAAGACAATATCTTGGAACCGATCCGCAGTAAGGAAATCCATCGAAAAAAAGTGGGAACTCATCGTCCGAGGTGGTAGTCTCTGTTAGGGTTCGGAATATACAACATTTGTTGTAGTTCACCAATAAATCTCGATGGTTATTTCTTAATCAAATAAGGCTTGTCTCGAACAAATATTTTTGTCTACATATAGAGTAATACAGATCTAGTAAGAAGATATTAAACGAAAGAGAAATAGTAACACATTAGAAAAGTAAAATTTGTCCCTTAAAGACCAAAGATAGTTTAAAGGTGGGTATGCCATCGAGGGACCCAGGGGACGACCGGGAGGCGAGAGGCAAACGGGTCAGTCAAGTGTCAGTCACGCACAGCCAGGCGCCCAAGAGGCTCACCATCCCAGCAACACATTACAGGGGGATCTGCATTGCCAACGGGTGCCTTGCCCACACCTCCCACGCCTCCGCCACATATCTTTTTGTGCCTTTATCTATGGCAAGATAATATTCGCTACAGAAGAGTTCGTTAATCCTATTTGTCAATTCGCTCATGGAGGGAGGGGTTTCACTCTTCCATCTCGCAGCTATACAAGACCTCGCAGCTGTGAAAATATACGTTGCTATGTGCCGGATCACAGGTGGATTCATCATTAGCCCTATATTCAGTATGGCTGTTTGCGGAGAGAGGGGGATCTCAGTGTCCGTAACGGACCCCATTAGGCGCGCCACCAGATGCCAAAAGGGTGTTATTTTGGGGCACGACCACCACATATGAGCTAAGTCCCCCTCTTGTCCACAATGTCTCCAACACTGAGCAGACGCTCCTCGACCAAATTTAGCGAGTTTAGCTGGGGAAATGTGCCATCGTAGATAGATTTTTTTTAACAGTTCCATGTGATTAATACATTTGGATGCCGCTAGGACGCATTGAATTGCGTCTTCCCAGTCGTCACTATCTACCTGGAATCCTAGGTCTCTTTCCCATTTTTCCATATGGCCTAGTTTCGGGGGGAATCCCGGTCCGTCAATTCTGCATATAGTTGGGATAAGTTGCCTGGTTGATCCCTTTCTGATAAAATCAGTCTCCTCAGTGCTGAGGGCTTGTTTGGAGGGCCCAGTGTCAAGCACCCCTTTCTGGATTTGAGAAAGTGCGAAACTTGGAGGAATTGCAGGTAAGAGCCGGCCACCTCTGGATATCTGGAGAGGAAGTCTCCTAGCGAGAGGATTCTGCCCTGAGAAGTCAAGTCTCCTACGATGGCTGGGCCAGCTTCCCTCCACATGGAGAGGTTTAGCGAGGGGATATGCCATTTCAGCGCTTCAAGTTGCATTTCCTCCATTGGTAGGATAGCTTTTACCGATGCAATCGAGCTCCACACTGTCAAGAGTGCCCGAGCTGTTCCCAACAGCCCCTCCCTTCGCACCACTCCAAAGGTCTCTGCTATCATGAGGGATCTGAGTGATCCCTTCCGGGCCTCAGCCCTCTCTATCTGTAGCCAACCCATCGCTCCTTCATCCTTCCACCAGACTCTTGCCGCTTCCAGTATCACCGCTCTGTGGTAGGTCGCCACGTCTGGTACGCCCATACCTCCTCTAGTGATCCGTCGGTACATAGTTTTGCCCCTCACTCTTGCGGGTTTCCCCGCCCACACGCATTTATTGATCATAGATTGCAATCGTGTCAATTGGCCGTGAGTGTATAAGATTGGCAAACATCGAAAAAGATAAAGTATTTTTGGTTGCCACATCATTCGCACCGTTTGTACTCTTGCAATCCATGACAATGAGGATAACGGGAAGTCTCCCATCGCAGAACTTACGGCAGATAAGAGGCGTTCAATGTTTCGAGCAGCGATTTCCCTCGTCCTACATAGTAGGACTCCTAGGTAAGGTATTCCTGTTGGGCACCATTTAAAGGGGACAAGACTTCGCAGTCGGGCCTCAACCCACTCCGATATCCCCACCGGGAGGATCATGGACTTGGATGCATTCAGCTTGTAATATGAGGTTCGTGAGAAGAGATCAAGAACCTTCATTATCCTGGGAAGAGAGGACAATGGATCGGACGTGGCTATTATGACTTCGTCAGCGTAGAGGCCCACCACACGTTTCCTCTCCCCCACTATGATACCCCGAATTTCAGGGTCCGCTCTCAGTTGGGCCGCTAGGGGCTCCATAACTAGAGAAAACACTAGGGGAGAGAGGGGGCACCCCTGCCGAGTACCGTTCGATATCGGAAAGGCCCTCGAGGTGTAACCTGCTGAGAACACCCTAGCACACGGATTGGAATATAAACTGAGGATGCCCGAAACGATCGGGCCTGAAAATCCAAAGGCGGAGAGGACTCCCCTGAGGTATCCCCAGTGTACCCTGCCAAATGCTTTCTCAGCATCCAGCGACAGAAATACACTGGGGTACCCCTCCTCTCCACCACCTCGATCAGATTTAGCATCCTCCTAGTTCCATTTTTAGCTTGTCTCCTCTGCACAAACCCCACTTGATCATGGTCTACCAACAAGGGGACCACTGCTCCCAATCGGTCCCCCAGCAGCTTGGCGAAAATCTTGAGGTCGACATTTAATAAAGATATTGGCCTATAGTTTTCGGGGCGGTCTCGCTCCTTCCCAGGTTTAGGAATTGTCGTTATTATGGCTTCAAGTGAGGAGGCCGGAATCTGACCTCTGTCTTGCCATAGCTGAAATATCCTGAGAAGGAACGGAGCCAACTCATCCGAAAACGTCTTATAGTACTCTCCCACAAAACCGTCCGGTCCCGGGGCCGAGTTGGTTTTTAGTCCACCGATAACCTTTTTTACCTCTTCCAGAGTGATGGGGTTATTTAGTTCCTCCAATCTCTCCTGGGGGACCTTCGAGAGATTTAATTTTTCCAGAAAAGACCTAATTCCCTCCTCGGTGGGTTGAGGGGTGTCACTGTTATGCCTCAGATTATATAGAGCCTCATAATAGGACGCAAATACTTCCACTATTTCCGATGGGTCTCTCACTGTTTCTCCCCCCGCCCTTTTTATGTCAGTGATCATGGATCGTGCTGCTCTCTTTTTTAGCCTTCTTGCAAGGAGTTTCCCTGCCCGATCTCCCGCCTCATAATATTTAACCTTGAGCTTCCTGAGGCTCGTCTCATGTTGACGTAGCAACAGGGCTCTTAGTTTGTTTCGTACTGTCAAAATGCGCGAAAGGAGATTCGGAGAGGGGGAGGCCTTGTTCGTCACCTCTAAATTTGCAATTTCAGCTGTCCATTCTTCCAATAGTCTGACCCTTTTTTTTTTTAATTGTGAAGATTTTTGCAATAAAAGGCCTCTCATGACTGCCTTTTTCGCTTCCCAAAGTGTCTCATCCGTTATTTCCCCGTTATCATTTATCTCAAAATAGTTTTTTAGGGAACCTCTCACTGCTTCTTCAACTCCACTCTCTAATAAGAGGCCTGGGTTAAGCCTCCAGCGTTTGGTTGCTCCCCCCCCACTGTCCAGAGACACCTCTAAAGTGATCGGGGCATGGTCCGACCACGTGATCACACCAAGCCCCAATGACTTACACCTCTCCAGTGCCAAATCATTGACCAGAAAATAATCTATTCTGGAGTAGGTTTTATGCACATGAGAAAAGAAGGAAAAATCCTTCTCTTCAGCATGGTGGTATCTCCAGATGTCGTGGAGGTGACGCTCCCGACACAGCTGTCCCATGGACCCTCCTCTATCTCTTCCCGAGGTAGATGAGTCCAATCGTGGGTCCATGAGTGAGTTGAAGTCTCCTCCGATCACTAGGTTACCTACCGGGTGTTTACTCAGATTTTTGAAAACCTCTCTTGCGAATCTTAGTTGGCCCCTGTTTGGGGCATAGACACTCGCCAGAGTGAATAGAGTATCTCCAATTTCGCAGATGACCACCACATAGCGGCCCTCTGGGTCTGCTATCATTTCCTTAAGGCGGAATTGTACTGTGTGTCTAATCATTATGCAAACACCCGCCTTTTTATTTTGTGCGTTGGCGTGGAAAATGTGGGGAAAGTCAACGCTTTTCAGTCTTTCCCTATCGGCAGCTAGAAGGTGTGTCTCCTGTAAGTATATCACCTCTGCACGAGCAGATCTAATCTCTTTCCATATGAAGGATCGTTTAGCTGGGGAATTAAGTCCCCTCGCGTTCAAGGAGAAAAAATTGAGCGCCATGACTACCAAGTTATGCTCTCACCCCACCTTCCACCCCCGGCCCGTCCCCCAGGAATCCCCCCCTGGGTATAATAAACAAGATAAACCCTTCGGTTCCTCAAGGAGGGAATAGCAAGGTTTGGAAGAAGTGAGGAGAGATAGGAGTGATAGAGAAGGGTTGAGGAAGAGTAAGAGAAAAAGAAAAAGAGGGAAACAGTGAGAAAAGAGAAAGAGAAAAAGAAAGAAAGAGAATATACTTTAACAAGTTATTAAACATGTATGTAAACAAAATTAGGTATCCTCTTTTTAAACAGAGGTACTAAATTGGGGGGAAGCGGTCAGCTTTCTCTCCATACACTATTTCGAGTCCTCCTAAAGGAGAAGAATTAACTGACTGCACGCCCAGTTCCACACAAAAGTACTAACTGGGCTACTTTCTATATAAGGATATCAAGATCAAGAACTTTCCAGAGGAGATCTGTATAATTGGCAAACAAAAAAGCTTTTACGCGACCGTCGTTTCTTGAGGATTGGTGTTCTCCATTCCATCTTCCGCTCTAGGTGATCGTCTTGGGGACGGCGAGGAAAGATGCCATCCCCTCAGGGTTCTACGCATCAGTGTCGGGGATGAAAACATGTATCTTTTGCTCTGATACCTGAAATTCAGGGACACTGGGGAACCCCATGCATACTGTATCCCATTGTCCCGGAGAATTTTACAGCTGGATGCGAATTCGCGGCGTTTAGCTAAGGTGCCCGGAGACAGGTCTGGGTACGTTGTGAATCCCTTATACGGTTCCGGGAGCTCCGGGCCCCGTCTCATCCGTGCCAGAATCTTGTCAACCACTCCAGGGCTACGCATGTGGACTAGTATGTCTCTAGGAACTTTGTCAGGAAGGTGTCTAGGTTTTGGGATCCTAAACGCCTGTATGATCCCTAGGTCTAGTGCTGGGGCATCCGGGAGCGCCACCGCCAGGAATTTTCCCACCAGCTCTGGGACGTCTCTCTCATCGTCTGATTCGGCGACCCCCCTCAGCTTGAAATTGTTACTGCGCAGTTTATCTTCTAGGTGGTGTAATTTGGCATGAAGCGAGCCCACCTCCCTATCCAGAATATCATGGCTGTCCGCAAGTTCATTGTGAGCTTTGGCAAAATCAGTTAATTTTCCCTCCATGCAGTCGGCTCTCTCACCTAACGCTCCCAGCTCCTCTCTCACAGAACCCATTAGTACCTTCATGTCCTCCATGATGGAGTGTCGCAGGGAGCCCAGGAGTGAGCGTAGCATCCCCTGAGTCACCAGTGCTTCATCGCCTGTTGCGGCTCCGGGTCCCGGTGAGCGGCCGCCCGTCTCCTGAGGGGTGTACGTCGCCGCTCGTGGTGAGTTCGCAGTCCGCGCTGTGTTAGGAGGGCCCTCCCTCTCCTGCTCCGGCGCCATTTTAGATGGAGAAGCTCTCCTGGTGCCCGCCGTGTAGTAATCCGTCAGTTTGTTGTCGGTTTGGCGGCGTTTTGAGGCTGCACGGGGCATTTTTCCGATATTGGGGGTATTCATCCACCTAGTTCAGCTGTTTAGTTGTCCGGATAGGTCGCTAGTATGCCGCTGCTCAGATCCCCTCTGTGGAGCTCGCTTAGAATGTGACCGGCGCCATTAGCAGCAGGACACGCCCCCCCCTTTAACTTTTTATAAGCACGCTGTGTACACAGATGGTGACTCTGGGTGGGCCCCTCTGAATGTGGGCCCAATAGTTATGGCTATTGGAAGAAGGAAAGAAAAATAGCAAAAGTAGACAAACTAAAATTGGCCATTGAGGGAAAAGAATAAAGTTGCAGATTGGTTGACTGCCCCTTCCGGGTAGAGTTGATCCACTTTGGTCCTGGATTTCAGCACCGATCTGTAGCGGATCCTTTATTTAGAGAACTCATTACACAACGTCCGTGGAATCTAACATTGCCATCGTGCATAAATAGATGCAAATCATAGAGATTACCATATTACCTCCCACACAATGGGAAGAATATAGCAATTCTTTGTGTCGGGATCGGCTATAATTATTGAAATGAAGCAATTACAGGAAAGAATACAGAGGAGACAGATAGGAGGAGTAATTATAGCGCAAAGGTAAAGGAGTCGGCTGCGGTGTATGGCAAGTATGTGTCGGTGTCACATAATGTACCGGGGTCCTGTGTTATCGAGAGTGATGGAATATCGAGAGCGGGAGAAGAAGTCAGATCATGAGAATTATCCCCAGACTAACAAGCCTCATTTGCATAAATATTGTTTGGAGCGAGCAATTAGCTGTAAATTGACACAAAACCAATGGTAATTATAGAGGTTCAATGACTAAGTCCATATGTGGCATGTTAGACAATGGATCCGGAGCTTCAGGTTGTGCTTCCACGTTTTATTTTATTACTTCTCAAGTGCACATGATCTACATTGTAATTAACAAATTAAGAAGTCGTTAGTCATTTCTTTATAGATAACCTTTCAGCTGTCTGTACTTCCCATTTCCAGCCTTCAAATGTATAGAAACGTCGTAAGGCGCAAGAAAAATAAGCTTAGTAGAACTACAAGAAAGAGAAGGGGTAGGAGGGAGATGCAGCTGCAGTTGTTATCCTACAGTGCATTGAAAAAGTATTCATAAATCATAAATGCGACACCCACCAGGGCCGTGGGGTACTCTGTAACCGTGCTGGTCAGTTCTTTGGTAGAGACCCGGCTCCATGGCCAGGCCGTCCAGTTAAAGGGGTAGTATTTACAGGAAATGAACATGATGCCACTTGTGGTGTTCGGCCAGAGATGGCCGACTCTGCAGATTAGGGCAGCCGGGATGGTATCACTAAGCACAGGTGGAGTGGGAACGCAGGGCTGGTGGAACAGTCTATTAAGGTGGTGATGGTCATTGGGGTGCAGGATAGAGGATGCGGAAAATAAGCAGAGGACACGGAAGGATGCAGTTTCCGTTACCTTTACTTCATAGCTGATGGTGCAGTCTGGGGCACTGGTTACAGGTAATAGAAGAGATCCAGTCAGCCAGGAAGCATTTGGGGGTCCACCTCGCCAGGTGGGTTCCTTCTGCACTGTCCTTTTAATTCCCTGCTGCTTATAGCCAGGTTGCGGCCCTCTTCCTGCGTGTTGGTTTCTCATCCGTATGGCAGACAGCTCGAGCTGATCATGGGTACCACTGCACTAGTGACTGTTCCAGGCTCTGGTGTGCTGTTGTGGTGCTGGGTGTTTGGTGCAGCCAGGAGACTTGCAGTCTCTCGCCCTCCAGATTCGGCTGTCGGGGCGTACAGCACCCACACAACCAAGGACTCTGGCGTCCTTTCTCTAGCACTCCGCTCCGGGGTGAGCCTCCAGGGTGAGTCCAGTCACGGCTCCACTCCCAGAGCTCTCCTACACATCTTCTCCTTTCCCTCTCCTCAGACTTTGAGTAACCCCTCCTCTGTGCCAGAAACAGGACAGCTCCCCTGAAGTTGGATTCAGAGCTCCCCCTTCAGGCCTGGAGTCAGGAATTGTGTTCCATGCTGGGTGTTACCTAGCGTGGGGACCTCCTCCTGCTTCCTGTGAAGGAGGCAATGCCACTGTGGCAACTGGACCACTGGGGTGCCACATAAACGTTTCCATATTTTTGCACATTACATCCAAAAACATAGATGCATTTTATTAGGACTTTGTGATATGTTAACAAAAAGTGGCACATGTTTGTGAATTGTAGAGTTTCCCTGCCCCTGCTGAAGAGAACTCTACCCACAGCATGATGTTGCCTCCACCATGTGTGACAGTGGGGATTGTGTTTTCAGGGTGTTCATGGTTAGCTTTCTGCCACACATTTCATTTTGCATTCAGTCGAAAAAGTTGTTCTTTGGTCTCTTCTGACCAGAAAACCTTCCTCCACTTCAATAAATGATTTCTGAATCCAATGAAGGCGAAAAAATGCAAAAATGATCAAAATATATATATTATTTTATCATAGATTCTGAAGACCCCACGTCCAAAAATGGTTTATTTGGAGCATATTTTTTTCCAAAAAGAAGACATTGCTTCTATTTGCAGAAAATAAAAATATAATAATAAATATCCCCGTGTGCTCTATTGCTGCGTGTTCTCACTTGAAATCTATCATCTGTTCCAAAATCCACACAAAATGTGTGAAAATCTTGACATTTTTACTAGACTTTTTAGTGATGATTTTATTCAGACATTTTCTTATATTTTTTTTTTATTTACCTTTCTTTAATCTTACAGAAGCCAAAGGAAAACCTAAAGTCTTTTGCAAAATACATTAAAAATCTATTGCATTTTCTAAAAAAAAAAAAAAAAAAAAATATATATACCGTTATATATAAAAAAATGCTACTTGTGAAACCACTCTACAGGGCACAGGGGGATCACGACATCTTATTTTTTGGGTGTAGCATTTTATTTTATTTGTTTTTATTAACATTTAAAATCAAATGTAAATAAAAATATTATGAGAACTCTAGGGAAATATGGGATGGTACTAAGGAGTAGGAAGTCCAGGAATGTATCTGATGAAGGAGGAGAAGAACCAGGAATGGAGCTGAAGAAGGAGGACGACCAGGGATGTAGCTGATGAGGAAGGAGGACGACCAGGGATGGAGCTGATGAGGGGGGAGGAGGAACTTGGATAGATCTGATGGAGGAGGAGTGGTGCTCATGAGGCAAAAGGAGGACCAGGGATAGAGCTGGTACATGGAGAGGAGGACCAGTGATGGGGCTGATGAGGGACAAAGAGGACCAGGGATGGAGCTGATGATGTGGACCAGGAATGGAGCTGATAAGGGAGGAGGACCAGTTGTGGAGCTGACGCAAGATGTAAAGGAGCATGGATGGAGCAGATGAGGGAGAAGTAGGCCCAGGGATAAAGCTGATCAGAGAGGAGGACAAGGGATGGAGCGTATAAGCGAGAAGGAGGACAAGTGATGGGTCTAATGAGGGATGATGTAGACCAGGGATGGAGCTGATGATGGAGGAGGAGCAATGAAAGAACTGATGAGGGAGGACGAATAGTGATGGAGCTGGTGAGGGATGATGTGGACCAGGGATAGAGCTAGTGAGGGATGATGTGGACCAGGGATGGAGCTGATGGGGGATGATGTGAACCAGGATGGAGCTGATGGGGGATGATGTGGACCAGGGATGGAGCTGATGAGGGATGATGTAGACCAGGGATGGAGCTGATGAGGGATGATGTAGACCAGGGATGGAGCTGATGAGGGAAGATGTGCACCAGGGATGGAGCTGATGAGGGATGATGTGGGATGATGAGGACCAGGGATGGAGATGATGAGGGAGAAGGAGGACCACTGATGGAGCTGACAAGGAATGATGTGGACCAGGGATGGAGCTGATGAGGGAGATGGAGGACCACTGATGGAGCTGACATGGAATGATGTCGATCAGGGATGGAGCTGATAAGGGATGATGTGAACCAGGGATGGAGCTGGTGATGAGGACCAGGGATGGATCTGATGAGGGATGATGAGGATCAGGGATGGATCTGATGAGTGATGATGAGGACCAGGGATGGATCTGATGAGGGATGATGAGGACCAGGGATGGAGCTGATGAGGGATGATGAGGATCAGGGATGGAGCTGATGAGGGATGATGAGGATCAGGGATGGAGCTTATGAGGGATGATGAGGATCAGGGATGGAGCTGATGAGGGATGATGAGGATCAGGGATGGAGCTGATGAGGGATGATGAGGATCAGGGATGGAGCTGATGAGGGATGATGAGGATCAGGGATGGAGCTGATGAGGGATGATGAGGACCAGGGATGGAGCTGATGAGGGATGATGAGGACCAGGGATGGATCTGATGAGGGATGATGTGGACCAGGGATGGAGCTGATGAGGGATGATGAGGACCAGAGATGGATCTGGTGAGGGATGATGTGGACCAGGAAAGGAGCTGGTGAGGGATGATGAGGATCAGGGATGGATCTGATGAGGATCAGGGATGGATCTGATGAGGATCAGGGATGGATCTGATGAGGACCAGGGATGGAGCTGATGAGGGATGATGTGGACCAGGGATGGAGCAGATGAGGGATGATGTGGACCAGGGATGGATCTGATGAGGGATGATGAGGACCAGAGATGGATCTGGTGAGGGATGATGTGGACCAGGAAAGGAGCTGGTGAGGGATGATGAGGATCAGGGATGGATCTGATGAGGATCAGGGATGGATCTGATGAGGATCAGGGATGGATCTGATGAGGACCAGGGATGGAGCTGATGAGGGATGATGTGGACCAGGGATGGAGCAGATGAGGGATGATGTGGACCAGGGATGGATCTGATGAGGGATGATGTGGACCAGGGATGGATCTGATGAGGGATGATGTGGACCAGGGATGGAGCTGATGAGGGATGATGTAGACCAGGGATGGAGCTGATGAGGGATGATGTAGACCAGGGATGGAGCTGATGAGGGAAGATGTGCACCAGGGATGGAGCTGATGAGGGATGATGAGGATCAGGGATGGATCTGATGAGTGATGATGAGGACCAGGGATGGATCTGATGAGGGATGATGAGGACCAGGGATGGAGCTGATGAGGGATGATGAGGATCAGGGATGGAGCTGATGAGGGATGATGAGGATCAGGGATGGAGCTGATGAGGGATGATGAGGATCAGGGATGGAGCTGATGAGGGATGATGAGGATCAGGGATGGAGCTGATGAGGGATGATGAGGATCAGGGATGGAGCTGATGAGGGATGATGAGGATCAGGGATGGAGCTGATGAGGGATGATGAGGATCAGGGATGGAGCTGATGAGGGATGATGAGGACCAGGGATGGATCTGATGAGGGATGATGTGGACCAGGGATGGAGCTGATGAGGGATGATGAGGACCAGAGATGGATCTGGTGAGGGATGATGTGGACCAGGAAAGGAGCTGGTGAGGGATGATGAGGATCAGGGATGGATCTGATGAGGGATGATGTGGACCAGGGATGGATCTGATGAGGGATGATGTGGACCAGGGATGGAGCTGGTGATGTAGACCAGGGATGGAGCTGATGAGGGATGATGAGGACCAGGGATGGATCTGGTGAGGGATGATGTGGACCAGGGATGGAGCTGGTGATGTGGACCAGGGATGGAGCTGATAAGGACCAGGGATGGAGCTGGTGATGAGGACCAGGGATGGAGCTGATGAGGGATGATGTGGACCAGAGATGGATCTGGTGAGGGATGATGTGGACCAGGAAAGGAGCTGGTGAGGGATGATGAGGATCAGGGATGGATCTGATGAGGACCAGGGATGGAGCTGATGAGGGATGATGTGGACCAGGGATGGATCTGATGAGGGATGATGTGGACCAGGGATGGATCTGATGAGGGATGATGTGGACCAGGGATGGAGCTGATGAGGGATGATGAGGACCAGGGATGGATCTGGTGAGGGATGATGAGGACCAGGGATGGATCTGATGAGGGATGATGAGGACCAGGGATGGATCTGATGAGGGATGATGTGGACCAGGGATGGATCTGATGAGGGATGATGTGGACCAGGGATGGATCTGATGAGGGATGATGAGGACCAGGGATGGAGCTGATGAGGGATGATGAGGACCAGGGATGGATCTGGTGAGGGATGATGTGGACCAGGAAAGGAGCTGGTGAGGGATGATGAGGACCAGGGATGGATCTGGTGAGGGATGATGAGGACCAGGGATGGAGCTGGTGATGTGGACCAGGGATGGAGCTGGTGATGAGGACCAGGGATGGAGCTGGTGATGAGGACCAGGGATGGAGCTGGTGATGAGGACCAGGGATGGAGCTGGTGATGAGGACCAGGGATGGAGCTGGTGATGTGGACCAGGGATGGAGCTGATAAGGACCAGGGATGGAGCTGGTGATGAGGACCAGGGATGGAGCTGATGAGGGATGATGTGGACCAGGGATGGAGCTGGTGAGGGATGATGTGGACCAGGGATGGATCTGATGAGGGATGATGAGGACCAGGGATGGAGCTGATGAGGGATGATGAGGACCAGGGATGGATCTGGTGAGGGATGATGAGGACCAGGGATGGAGCTGATGAGGGATGATGAGGATCAGGGATGGATCTGATGAGGACCAGGGATGGAGCTGATGAGGGATGATGTGGACCAGGGATGGATCTGATGAGGGATGATGTGGACCAGGGATGGATCTGATGAGGGATGATGTGGACCAGGGATGGAGCTGATGAGGGATGATGAGGACCAGGGATGGATCTGGTGAGGGATGATGAGGACCAGGGATGGATCTGATGAGGGATGATGAGGACCAGGGATGGATCTGATGAGGGATGATGTGGACCAGGGATGGATCTGATGAGGGATGATGTGGACCAGGGATGGATCTGATGAGGGATGATGAGGACCAGGGATGGAGCTGATGAGGGATGATGAGGACCAGGGATGGATTGGTGAGGGATGATGAGGACCAGGGATGGAGCTGGTGATGTGGACCAGGGATGGAGCTGGTGATGAGGACCAGGGATGGAGCTGGTGATGAGGACCAGGGATGGAGCTGGTGATGAGGACCAGGGATGGAGCTGGTGATGAGGACCAGGGATGGAGCTGGTGATGTGGACCAGGGATGGAGCTGATAAGGACCAGGGATGGAGCTGGTGATGAGGACCAGGGATGGAGCTGATGAGGGATGATGTGGACCAGGGATGGAGCTGGTGAGGATGATGTGGACCAGGGATGGATCTGATGAGGGATGATGAGGACCAGGGATGGAGCTGATGAGGGATGATGAGGACCAGGGATGGATCTGGTGAGGGATGATGAGGACCAGGGATGGAGCTGATGAGGGATGATGAGGATCAGGGATGGATCTGATGAGGACCAGGGATGGAGCTGATGAGGGATGATGTGGACCAGGGATGGATCTGATGAGGGATGATGTGGACCAGGGATGGATCTGATGAGGGATGATGTGGACCAGGGATGGAGCTGATGAGGGATGATGAGGACCAGGGATGGATCTGGTGAGGGATGATGAGGACCAGGGATGGATCTGATGAGGGATGATGAGGACCAGGGATGGATCTGATGAGGGATGATGTGGACCAGGGATGGATCTGATGAGGGATGATGTGGACCAGGGATGGATCTGATGAGGGATGATGAGGACCAGGGATGGAGCTGATGAGGGATGATGAGGACCAGGGATGGATCTGGTGAGGGATGATGAGGACCAGGGATGGAGCTGGTGATGTGGACCAGGGATGGAGCTGGTGATGAGGACCAGGGATGGAGCTGGTGATGAGGACCAGGGATGGAGCTGGTGATGAGGACCAGGGATGGAGCTGGTGATGAGGACCAGGGATGGAGCTGGTGATGTGGACCAGGGATGGAGCTGATAAGGACCAGGGATGGAGCTGGTGATGAGGACCAGGGATGGAGCTGATGAGGGATGATGTGGACCAGGGATGGAGCTGGTGATGTGGACCAGGGATGGAGCTAAGGACCAGGGATGGAGCTGGTGATGAGGATCAGGGATGGAGCTGGTGATGAGGACCAGAGATGGAGCTGGTGATGAGGACCAGAGATGGAGCTGGTGATGAGGACCAGGGATGGAGCTGATGAGGGATGATGAGGATCAGGGATGGATCTGGTGAGGGATGATGTGGACCAGAGATGGAGCTGATGATGAGGACCAGGGATGGAGGTGGTGAGGATGATGTGGTCCAGATGACGCAGCCTCCTCCTCATCCTTCTCTTGCGCATCCTCTATAGCTCCTCGTCCTCCCCGGTTGTACAATGGCGCTGAATAATTTCCTGTTCGCCCAGTGTGTGCTGTATTTCCTGGCCTTCCTCTTCAGCTTCATCGCGGTGGTTCCCCTGTCGGAGAACAGCGCGGACTTCCACGGGAAATGTCTGCTGTTCACGGAGGGTTTGTGGCTGAGCGGTAACGTGAGCCTGGAGCGGGAGCACTTCACTGTGGACGAGTGGGGCCCGGAGTCCGCCTGCAGGTTCAGCGTGTTCTCCGGGCTGCTGGCGCTGCTGGCGGCGGGGGTGCAGGCCTGGAGGAGCCTCTTCTTCCTGTGCAAGGGCCACGAGGAGTGAGTATAAAGAGACACCGCTCTGCTACATAGAGGACACAGGGGCTGGAGGAGGACACAGGGGCTGGAGGAGGACACGGGGGCTGGAGGAGGACACGGGGGCTGGAGGAGGACACGGGGGCTGGAGGAGGACACGGGGGCTGGAGGAGGACACGGGGGCTGGAGGACAGGAGGGGTGGAGGAGGACACAGGAGCTGGAGGAGGACACGGGGGCTGGAGGAGGACACGGGGGCTGGAGGAGGACACGGGGGCTGGAGGAGGACACGGGGGCTGGAGGAGGACACGGGGGCTGGAGGAGGACACGGGGGCTGGAGGAGGACACGGGGGCTGGAGGAGGACACGGGGGCTGGAGGACAGGAGGGGTGGAGGAGGACACAGGAGCTGGAGGAGGACACAGGG
>JARQOC010000012.1:34722934-34777924 GCA_033576535.1 Allobates femoralis
TGCTCCCCTTGCCTGATCCCGCTCCTCCTCTCCTCTGCCGCACTCTGCATGCTCTCGGCGCGGCTCAGCAAGTACGGGAACCGCATCTCCAATAACGGCCATCCCCCCCCCACACCTCAACGACGGCCCCCAGCAACCACCCCCACCCTCCCCGCACCTCACCGACGGCCCCCAGCAACCACCCCCACCCCCCTGCTCTTCACTGACGGCCGTCAGCACATCCCCACCCCCTGCTCCTCACCGACACCCCCACCCCGCTGACCATGGCTGTACCAGGGCCCCCTGGGCTCAAGGTCCGCCACTGCCTTTGAGGTCAGTCAGAGTTTGCACCCCTTGCAGCCATGATCCTTACACTCCTGGTTGGAGCCTCCTCCATTTCTGCTCCCAATTTCCAGTTTGGAAGACACTTTATTAGGTACTACTTTATCAATTAGCTCTGTACATTTACTGACTGTATCCTCGATTGGAATATTTATTTCAAACTATAATTTCAGCTAACATGTGCCCCTCTGGCTATTGTTGACAGGTCTATGTTCAGAACCGAGAGGATGTCATGTATCCAGGAACACAGCTGACGTTCGTACGGTCTAGTGACCATAAATGCTGTAAAATAAATTGTTTTTTTATTATTTGTTTGACAATAAAGTTCTTTACTGTTAGTGAGAAAAAGTTACTGCCTCAATAAGAAATGTATTAATCTGCTGTGTATCAACGCACAGCATGTTCATAATCCGTTTGGATTCCACATTTTCTGATAACAGAGATCCTAATGTAGATTTGGAAACAAACTAAGTTTTCTGGGACATGAATTTTTCCGCCAACAGAAAAATAAAGGTTGGGAACAAAAAAAGGTTTATTAGGCATGGTTGGATTATCACCAGCAGAGGCATAGTTAAGGGGTGTAGTGGGAGCAGTGACACCCAAGCCCTGATGCTTAAGGTGCCATATAAAGAAAGGTAACTTTGATGAAACCCCAATGTTACAAGTAGGCTATGATAGTTGTGAGCGTTTCATACAGATTTGGAATTCAATTTTCAGTCTCATCTTTGAGCTTAGGCAATCCAAGCCTACATCAACATCTACATATTATACTGTCGTTATAAAGGCCCCGTCTTACGCTTCAATGCTCGAACGATCCGATCAATGATCCGACTTGACCTAGATCGCTTGAACGACGTTCAATGGTCGCTAGTGAAAGGTCACACGTATAGATCTCGTTAACGATGCAGCAACGATCCCGCGACAAGGAAACGAGACTTCCGGTCGTTAGCTCGCCTACGTCCTTCACTTCTCAATAGGCGAGGTCGTTAACGACATTGTTATCAAGGTGTCACACACACCCATGCTGCAGATTGGACAAACGCTGATCGTTTGGTTTATGGTCCGGTTCACAAACCTCCCATCAACGATCTGCCTGATTATCGTTGATCGAATGTGCATGTCACACTGCACGACGTCGTTAGAATGACTGAAAGCCCCTGACTATTCAACGATATCGTTAACGATATCATAGTATGTTAGAGAACAGATTACCGTAAGAATTGCTGAGCACTGCCAACGCTCCATGAAGGTTTCTTGTGTGTGATACTATTATGATCCTTCATCAGACGGAGCTCGGTCATCTAGTCTTATATTCGGCTAAATTGGGTTGCTAATGTGTGGAGGGGTAATGTTTCTGACCATAGGTCAACATTTTCTACTGCTGGATCAGAAGCTCTAAAAGTTGGGAGGTATGGTAAAGACCATGTACCTTATTTACTTGCCATGGGTTGCCGATAAGTTAAAGAAGAGTCAGCAATAGAGTTCACAAATGTAAACTTGGCAAAATTACCTTTTCATACAAAGTCCAAAAGAGAAAGAGCAAATTATAAGGACATAACTTTTTTATTAACTACCTTTAGGTTGATCTTAAGCAATGGCACCTTGATGGATGAACGCTCTTTAGGAAGATTGATCTTGTGCAGCCTAGATAGGTCTACCAGGCTCTTTACTGCCATTATTTTGAGAATATCAAACCATTGGGTTGCTGCCATGCCCCTTTGCCTTGTTCCTGCTATTCTTACGACCATGATGGCCTCCTCCAATGATTGGAGGTCACTTTTGTCCTTACTATAATTTGACCTGATGATGGCCGGTGTTCACAGTGGATAAAGTGTTACAGATTGAAAATATACCACCATATCCTTACTAAGAGACTTTTTAAAGTGAACCTGTACGCTGATACATGCTGCCTGAACCATTGATAGCATGTATCACATCCTGACTATGATCTCAACCAGGTATGTTGGAATCTGAAATGCGTTGGCGTTTCAGAGTAAAACACACTTAAAACACCGCTGGGGACCATCCGGGGCTGGTGACTAGTCAGACAGGTGGTTCTTCAGGGACTTCTTGCTGCCCATTGCCCTGGATTGTAGTCAATATAACAAGGCACTCCCAAGTTATTTTATTATGTGGGTTTTTATAGATACCCCCACTGCCCTGTAGAATGTAAGCCCGCAAGGGCAGGGTCCTCTCTCCCCTCTGTATCGGTCTGTCACTGTTAGCTTGTTTGTTGTATTTTTAACTTATTTGTTGGTATCCCTTTCTCATGTAGAGCACCATGGAATCAACGGTGCTCTATAAATAAATAATAATAATTGTGTGTATAAAGACGTTTCGGTCAGCAACTTGACCTTTCTTGGTAACACTGGTGGAAAATAAAGTATAAACAAAAATAAGTGGTTTGACAGAATATGTACAGTATTTACAAAAGTTCAATAACCAATTATATAGAGTGAGTCCATACTATTGAGAATATACAATAATTACATAGATTACACTCATAATATTTCAGACCAGATCCAAGGTAATTGGCCATAGGTGAATTGATGAGGTCAAGAATAAGAATCATCTATGCCCAATTACTTCGGAGTTGGTCTGAAATATTATGAGTGTAATCTATGTAACTATGTAATTATGGTATATACTCAATGGTATGGACTCATTGTACATAATTGGTTATGGAGCTCTTGTAAATACTGTACATATTCTATCAATCCACTTATTTTTGTTTATACTTTATTCTCCATCAGTGTTAATGAGGAAGGTCAAATTGGTGACCGAAACGTCTTTACACACACTATGCTGGTATCAATAAAAATCCACATCATAAAGCAACTTGGGAGTGCATTGTAATATTGATTAGAGTTTGGAGCAGGATCCTACCGGAGCATCCCTACTCTACTTACACGGGAATTGCCATATTCTCATTCCCATTGCCCTGGTTTAACAGGTCTCTCCCTGCATGTGTGTATAGAGAGAGACCTGTCACTCCAGAAGCTGTCAGGGACACACCTGTCCAGCTAGTCTCCAGAGTGACTCGGTTCCCGGTGGCTTTTAAAGTTTCTTTTTTTGTCTGAAACACGGCAGCATTTCAGAGTCAAACCTACCTGGCTGAGATTATACATTTGGGGTCTGATACATGCTGTCCGTGGTCCTGTCACACGTACCTCGCGTCATTGGTAGACTTGTGACTAGTGATGAGCGAATATACTCGTTACTTTTCGCTACTTGCATGGATAGTGCAATATTCATGATGCTCGTTACTCGGCGAGTATCGCTGGTGCTCGTGAGTGATGTGTCGATCGTGAACTATCTGACAAATATTGCCGGCTTCCTTCAGTACACAAGGGAGTCGGGACCCCAGTGGGAGCAGATTGAATGTTAGGCTCTCTGGGAGGCACTGTCTGTCTACCTTCCCTGTATTTTATTACAACAGTGGGGACATCTAGTTCACTCACCTTCGCACTTCCTAGGGTGAGTGGAGGGACAGCTCAAGGACTAGGTATGTGATGGTAGGGGGAGGAAGAACCCACTTAGGGATGTTAGTCGAGCTCAGGGGTCAGACAGAGATTGGTGTCAGGAGGTGTCCTATCCCCTGCTCCCTATAGTCAGGGTCTTCCTCTTCCTTTCAATCCCATTGTAACCTCTGGTGGCAGGTTCGGGCAGCATGTATGAGCTGTCAGATTCCTCTGTCTAACAAGAGTTATTGCCATCTCCTCAGCCTTGCTAAATAATGTAACTACTTTGGAAATGCAAATTACATTGGCAAACAATAATTAGGAATGCTTTTTCCCCACTACCTTTGTTATTCATTCAGTGCTTCTGGCAAATAATCTAAGTTTCACGTGAAGGTTCAAAGCACTGTAACAATTTCTCATTAAACAAAGCCAACAGTTTGAAGTGCTTAGTAATTTGTATCAGTGCTCTCCTTTTAGCTCTTGGGAAGCAGAATGTATTATTCCATGTAATATAGATGATAAAATAAAGGATTCTTATAAAATATGCACCTCATTTGGTCAGGCAATATGTCACTCACTGTATTCGTACCCTGCCAATGATCTTATTAAAACAGATGGAGATATATGAAGCAGAATCTGCCAGTGACTTTGTTCTATGTGACTGCACCACTTGTTCCTTTGTGTGTCCAATGCAGCTTATACTTGAAGACCTGTATAGGGGTGACTGTTTTGGTGGGATGAAGTTGGCTGTGGTGCAATAGTTGGACAATGGCAGGAAAAACATGATCCATAGGTTACAAAATACACAGCAATTTTGATATACCAAGGATTTAGATACATATTTAGAGTTAAAAATTCTTCCTGATTTAGGAAATCCATTCCACGAAGCTCTGCTAAGACAGGGGTGTTACCCTTTTCAGATGTCCATCAATAAACTGGAGTAGAAAGTGACGACATCAAAGGTCTATCCTTTTTGTAGGACATAACTCAACAGTACAAGTGAGCAGGGTCGGACTGACCGACTGGAGCATCAGGGAATCCTCTGGTGGGCCCCTGGTCCTCATGACCATGCCCCCTTGCCCCGCCCCCTACCCCCCTATATTGAGTGAAGAGGGCCCGAGCAGGTCCCGCCCGGAGATAGCATTACTAATCATATCAGCGTGCACGCCGATATAATTAGTCTCAGCAGCAGTAGAGGAGGGAGATCATGTCTCCTTCCACCTGTACCGCTGCCTGCCTCCTATGCGCAGTGCTCAGCAGAGGAACAACGCTGCCAGTGCGTGCGCAGGTGGTCAGAGTCTCTGGGCGTTGATGTCATCACTCCGGGACTCTGCTGTCTGTGTGCAGGCAGGCAGTGTCGCTGTGGATTCCGAGGAGGACGCACCCCAGCACTGGACTCTGCAAGTGAGAATGGATGGGGAGTCCAGGGCCAATCGTGTACACCTGGGGCCCTGGTCTGGCGGGGAGGCCCCCTGGGGATCTGTCAGTTGGTCCAAAGTTCCCAGTAGATTTAATTGCTCTCAACGCGTTTCGTGTGCTAATCACACACCAAGCTTACTCATAAGAAGCAGGATGCTGTGTGTGACTGGGTTTTTGGGACCTGGTCACACACAGCATCCTGCTTCTTATGAGTAAGCTCAGTGTGCAGTTAGCACATGAAATGTGTTATTAGCAATAAAATCTACTTGGGACTTTGGCCCAACTGACAGATCAATTTCTTGACTGTGGCACGACCATCTATCCACCCATTCCCTCTTCCTAAAAAGAAAAAAAACTGATAACAGAGAACACTAGCTCAAAACGGGCCTAGGTCAGGGATGGTGCACAACTGAGGGTGTGAACCACACTAAAATCAAGAAAAACTGCGGCACTCAATCCTGTCAGTGTGCACAGGTGCGACGCCAAATTATAAAGCTAAGTGACAGGATTGAGTGCCGCAGTTTTTCTTGAATTTAGTGTGGGTTCACACCCTCTGTTGTGCACCATCCCCGCCCTGGGCCCATTTTGAGCTGGTGTTCTCTGTTATCAGTTTTTTTTCCCTTTTTTCCAATTTGGCTATAAAATGAGGAGGTTTTTAACCCAGATAGTAGCTGAAAATGGAGGTTAGGGACCCGGTCAAGCAGACACGACTCAACGCGGCGACTGGGTGGTTTATCGATAGGGCCATATTCATAAAGCTAAGTGTCTCAATTTATTTGCTTATGAAATATTCCTATATTCTAATTACCGTATATACTCGTGTATAAGCCGACCCGCGTATAAGCCGACCGCCCTACTTTTACCCCCAAAAACTGGGAAAACCTATTGACTCGCGTATAAGCGAGGGTGGACAATGCAGCAGCTACCGGTACTGAAAAATTTCAAAAATGAAAATAGGTACGAAAAAATGTTGAACTTTTATTTCAAATAGAAACAGTAAACTGCCAATGCAGCAGACCACCGTCCTGTTATAAAGCCCCCTATCACTGGTAAATAGCCCACCATCCCTGTATATAGCAGCCATCACTGGTATAGAGTGCCCCTAACTACTATACAGTTGCCGCCAGCACTGGTATACAAGCCCCTCATCAGTGGTATACAGCCCCCCAGCAGTGTGGAATACAGGTCCCAGCAGTATACAGGTCCCAGCAGTATACACGTCCCAGCAGTGTGGTATACAGGACCTCAGCAGGGGTTGACAGCTCTCCCCTGCTGTCACATTGCACCCCCCATCAATGTATAGAGGGCTCAGGGCTCAGGACTCAGGGCTCAGGGCTCAGGGCTCACCCCCCCCCCCAGCCCCCGCACTGCTCTCAGCACCGGGCTCCCCCCGCACCGTTCATCTCACCCGTCTTCTTCCAGCCACGGGCTTCCTCTGGTACGCGCTAGTCCTCCCTGTATGCCGGCTTATTGCTGTGCGCGGTGCATGACGTCATTGCACATGCGCCCGTCTGGCATACAGGGAGAACGAGCGTACCGGAGGAAGTCTGTAGCTGGAAGAAGACGGGTGAGATGATCGGTGCGGGGGGAGCCCGGTGCTGAGAGCAGTGCGGGGGCCGGGGGGGGGGGGGGGTGAGCCCTGAGCCCTGAGCCCTGAGCCCTGATCCCGGAGCCCTGTTCCCGGAGCCCTGATCCCGGAGCCCTGATGGGGGGAAGCCCTGATCCGTGATGGGGGGGGGAGCCCTGTACAGTAATGGGTGGGTGCCAGCAGGGGGAGGCTGAATTCAGTCAGTAAAGTGCAATATGCACGGCTCCCCCTGGCGCTGATTGACAGGGGGATGCCGTGCATATTCATAGCACTTAATGAGCGGCATCATGTGACCTCCTGCTGTCACTGCAGCCTCCCCCTGCCTTCTCCTGCCTCCTCCAGCCCTCGGTGACAGCCCCCCCACACAGTATATACCGATTGACTCGCGTATAAGCCGAAGGAGGGACTTTTCAGCCCAATTTTTGGGCTGAAAAACTCGGCTTATACGCGAGTATATACGGTATCATAGCAGAGTGCAGAGTGTAAGTATTGTGTTTGGCGTGCACCTGTGCACACTGACAGGGTTGAATGGCACAGTTTTTCTTGAATTGAGTCATTTCTGCAAACCTTGCATCAAGCAAAAGAAGAGGTGAGTAATAGAACCTTTATAATGTCTTTAATGAAGAATGTGCTTCTTTCTCTACTGATGAGCCACTTCTCCTACTTCTCTTAGCTCTTCAGCTCAACAAACATTCTGAAAACATGCCAAACTCCTTCTTTCTTGACACATGATGGATTGCCTGCTCACTGAGGGATCAGATTGCAGCTTTCTATTAAAGTGTATAAAGAATGGAGGAGGCGGAAAGAAGAGTAAATATAAGTGACAGACCAAAGCAGAGACACACACAGATGGTGATTCTGCTTTCTAGTGGGTGTTTTTTTCTCATCACAGTGCTGGATTCCCTGATGAATATTGTTGTATGATGTTCTCTGAGCTGCTCTATGTTCTGCATAAAGACAGGAGATCAGGAATCCCCCTGCATGTGCTAAGAAAGGGAAACATCATGGGATCTAGTCTCCACCAATATAGAGACAGGAGAGCTGGAATCCTTCTGTGTTTTCTGTGTATGAGAGACATTATAGCATCTAGTCCCCACCCACATGGAGACAGTAGTGCAGGAATCCATCATGTCTGTGTGTGCTGTGAATGAGATATATCATAGCGTCTAGTTCCCATCCACCAGCTCAGTGGCAGGAGAGCAGGCATCTGTCTGTGTGTGCTGTGTATGGGAGACATTATAACAGCTAGTCTACACCTACATAGACATAGGTGAGCAGGCATCTGTCTGTGTGTGCTGTGTATGGGAGACATTATAACAGCTAGTCTCCACCCACATAGAAACAGAATTGCAGGCATCTGTCTGTGTGTGCTGTGTATGGGAGACATTATAACAGCTAGTCTCCACCCACATAGAGACAGGAGAGCAGGCATCTGTCTGTGTGTCCTGTGTATGGGAGACATTATAACAGCTAGTCTCCACCCACATAGAAACAGAATTGCAGGCATCTGTCTGTGTGTGCTGTGTATGGGAGACATTATAACAGCTAGTCTCCACCCACATAGAGACAGGAGAGCAGGCATCTGTCTGTGTGTCCTGTGTATGGGAGGCATTATAACAGCTAGTCTCCACCCACATAGAAACAGAATTGCAGGCATCTGTCTGTGTGTGCTGTGTATGGGAGACATTATAACAACTAGTCTCCACCCACATAGAAACAGAATTGCAGGCATCTGTCTGTGTGTGCTGTGTATGGGAGACATTATAACAATTAGTCTCCACCCACATAGAGACAGAAGAGCAGGCATCTGTCTGTGTGTCCTGTGTATGGGAAGCATTATAACAGCTAGTCTCCACCCACATAGAGACAGAAGAGCAGGAATCTGTCTGTGTGTCCTGTGTATGGGAGGCATTATAACAGCTAGTCTCCACCCACATAGAGACAGAAGAGCAGGCATCTGTCTGTGTGTCCTGTGTATGGGAGACATTATAACAACTAGTCTCCACCCACATAGAGACAGAAGAGCAGGCATCTGTCTGTGTGTCCTGTCTATGGGAGGCATTATAACAGCTAGTCTCCACTCACATGAGACAGAAGAGCAGGCATCTGTCTGTGTGTGCTGTGTATGGGAGACATTATAACAGCTAGTCTCCAACCACATAGAGACAAGAGAGCAGGCATCTGTCTGTGTGTCCTGTGTATGGGAGACATTATAACAGCTAGTCTCCAACCACATAGAGACAGGAGAGCAGGCATCTGTCTGTGTGTCCTGTGTATGGGGGACATTATAGCAGCTAGTCTCCACTCACATAGAGTCAGGAGAGCAGGCATCTGTCTGTGTGTCCTGTGTATGGGAGACATTATAGCAGCTAGTCTCCACTCACATAGAGACAGAAGAGCAGGCATCTGTCTGTGTGTGCTGTGTATGGGAGACATTATCACAGCTAGTCTCCAACCACATAGAGACAGGAGAGCAGGCATCTGTCTGTGTGTCCTGTGTATGGGAGACATTATAACAGCTAGTCTCCAACCACATAGAGACAGGAGAGCAGGCATCTGTCTGTGTGTACTGTGTATGGGAGACATTATAGCAGCTAGTCTCCACTCACATAGAGACAGAAGAGCAGGAATCTGTCTGTGTGTCCTGTGTATGGGAGGCATATAGCAGCTAGTTTTTACCTACATAGAGACATGAGATCAGGCATCTGTCTGTGTGTGCTGTATATGGGAGGCATTATAGCAGCTAGTCTTCACCCACATAGAGACAGGAGAGCAGGAATCCCTCTGTGTTTGCTGTGTATGTGAGACATCCTAGCATCTAGTCTCCACCTACACGGAGACAGTAATGTAGGAATCCCGCATGTCTGTGTGTGTAGTGAATGGAATACATCATAGCATCTAGTCTCCACCCACCAGCTCAGTGGCAGGAGAGCAGGAATCTGTCTGTGTGTGCTATGTATGGGAGACATTATAGCATCTAGTCTCTGCCTACACAGAGACAGGAGAGCAGGAATTCCTCTGTATGTGTGTGCTGTGTATGGGAGACCTCATAGCATCTAGTCTCTGCCTACATAGAGACAGGAGAGCAGGAATCCCTCTGTGTCTGCTCTGTATGAGAGACATCACAGCATCTAGTCTTCACCTACATAGACACAGGTGAGCAGGAATCTCTCTGTGTGTGCTGTGTATGGGAGACATTATAGCATCTGGTCTCCACCCACTAGCTCAAAGACAGGACAGCAGGAATCTCTCAAATCTGTGTGTGCTGTGTATGCGAGACATCATAGCATCTAGTATACACCCAAATAGAGACAGGAAAGCAGGAATGCATCTGTGTTTCCTGTGTGAGACATTAGAGCAGCTAGTCTCCACCCACATAGAGACAGGAGAGCTGTAATCCATCTGTGTTTGCTGGGTATGAGAGACATCATAGCATTTAGTTTTCACCTACATAGAGACAGGTGAGCAGGAATCTCTCTGTGTGTGCTGTGTATAGAAAACATCATACACCTAGACTCCACCCACTAGCTCAGTGACAACTGAAAAATGAAAGATAGTGCCTGCAAAGGGGAAAAGTGATGGAAAATGCAGATTATAAATTATGCAATGGCGTAAAATAGAGTTAATCCTCACATATACCCACGATCACTTATTCTGAAAAGTTACCTAAAATGACACACATGCTTTAAAATGGTAGTCCATTGATTTAAGTGCGGCCGTGGAATTTTTAATTTCTCCAGTATTAGTTGAGCTACAGCACCTCTCTTATCTATAGGCCATGTGTGGTATTGCAGCTAAACCTTAGAAAAGTGAAAAAAATCAGTTCAGTATTGAAGCCCCTTCCCCAATAAGGTTCATTTTGGAGTAGTGGGTGCCATTCTGGCATGTGTACCTCTGCCCATGTGCCTTCTCTTTGCATTGGTTTCTTGAACTCATGAAGACTATGTTTTAACAAACAGAATATTATGCAGATTACGATATTTGATAAAATTTTAGAAACCCTTATATTTATCTACAAAGAACTTAAGGCCCTAAACATTTGACTTCAGGGATTTACTAAGCTTAGAGAAATAAATCCTTTCTACATTTTCTATATAGTCCAACATGATGAAGGTAAATTTATGGATTTTTATTGTAATCCCTCAGAAGAGCTTTATCTTGTCATATTTGTTCACTTTAAACTATCTGAGCACTTTGAAAAAATAATGATTTCTAAGTAGAAAGCTGCCTGAATCAATGAACATGGAAAGTACTAGAAAGAGTTTTATTTCCTTTACTGTAACAAAAATGTAAATGATAAATTATTCATTTAAAACATCAAAAGCTTTTAAAGAGACTGAATGAAAAAAAAATGAAAAAAAATTGACAAAAAGTCCTTTCTACCAATTTTTGATTAATGCGTAGTAATGTGACAAAAATTAGAAAAATCAAATATTTATGTTTTTTCATCCTCCAGAAACAGCTCCACTTCCGGCATTGCAATTGAGCCTTTTTACGTTAATGGAACCGAGCTGCAGGACCAGATACAGAACATGGATCTGTGGCACCCCAGGCCGTGGGGTACACAGGAAGCGGATCAATGATACTGTCGCTGGGGAGTCACAGGGGTGGTGACCCGGTCCTGTGGTCAGGGCGTCAGTTGAAAAATGGGATATGTACAGGGGAGGTTGTCGTGACGCCACCTGTGAGATGTAGTCAGTGGGGACCACCGCTGCTGCAGAATGATGGGTAGCAGCTGAGATGGGACGGCTCTCCACGGGTAAAGCCAATCCCCGGGACAGGGTAAATAGTCTATGTGTGGGATGCAGGACAACGGGCACAAGTAACTGGCAGTCTCACTGTCTTGTAGTTTTCTCAGTTCTTTACTGGAGCAGATGGTAAAAGCTGTCCACGGAGTCTTGAGAGCAACTTCGGGTTATTCTCACACGACCGGGTCTTTGGGTCTCTTACTGCACTTGTAATTTGGCTCCTGCTGTTGCGTAAGCTAGGCTGCCGGCCCTGTCTCTTCCTTTGAGGTACCAGTATAACAGGCAACTCAAGTCCTTTCCTCTACCCTGTTCCCGAGTGTCAGTGTCTCTGAACTCTGTATGTTGCTGTTTCTCTGGTACAGTGTAGCTGGAGAATTTGGAATCCTCACTTTCCGGTGTTGACTGCCGGGACGTGAGACCCTGCACAGTCTCGGACTCCGGTGTCCGTTCTATGCGCCTTTCCTCTAGGGTGAGCACGGAGTTGCTCAGCCTCCCAGGTGTATTCTTGCTTCTCCTTTCCTCAGACCCTAGCCCTAGGCCTGGAACCCGTCAGTGGACCCTGAGATGAGCTTAGCACTACTCCTTTACACTCAGGTCCTCTTCACAGTCCTCCCAGGAACTGAACTCTTCAGAGTCCTCTCAGGAACTGAACTAACTCGTTCCTCCCCAGACAAGAATATATAGGGGAGCTCACCCTGAACCCGGGCTTGGTCTCCCCCTTCTGGCATGGGGGTGTTTGGTGTTGTGTGTGTGTTGCCTGATGAAAATACCCTTTGTTGCTATCTGGTGACCCGGGGGCAGTGATGACACTATGGCACTTTGACCCAGGGGTGCCAAAGACCTGAGTGGCACAGTTTCTAAAAGAAGACCCTTTATTCTAATCTTGGACTATAATCAAAGAGTGAGATACCTTGTGCAAAGCTACATCTTCTTTCCTTTTTTAAAAATTTCATAGAAGGGTTATAGAGTTATGTATTGTAATTCTTAACTAGAGTTCCTCCAAAATGTCTTCCCCCAGGCTGCATGTTGCTCGTGCCACTGTGAGCACTCTGTATGGCCTAACATTGCTACCATGGCTTTAGTGTCTCTGGACTGCAGCATCTCCAGACCTGAGTCCCATAGCTGTAGAGGCCCTGGACTTATCTTGTGTGTCTGCAGCATCTCTGGACTGGTCTCCCCTGGCTGTAGCATCTCAGGACTTCTCTCCCATGGTTGCAGCATCTCCAGATTTGTCTCCTGTCTCTGCAGCATCTCTGGACTTGTCTCCCATGTATGCAGTATCCCCAGTCTTGTCTCTCATAGAGCACTCCTTGCACTTCATTAGTCGGTGATTACACAGGAGCTGCCAGCAGTGGATCTTGATGATTTCCCCAAGTGCATTCGGTGCAGAACATCCCGAAGGCAACCATTAAAGGAAACCTGTTATTAGAGTTTTGCTTTTTAACCCCTTCCCGACCTATGACGTTGTGCAACATCATGGGTCGGTAAGGGGGGCTTGATGTGAGCTCCAGCACTGCGCTGACATCAAACAGCCGACATCTCAGCTGAACTCATCAGCTGAGATGTTGGGCTATAAGCACCGATAGGATCCGGGATCCAATCGGTGCTGTTAACCCTTTGGATGTATATATAAGAAACAGACATGGCATAAAAATGGGAGCACACAGGTATATAGTCAAAAATATACATATATAGTTTTATTCACACAAATCCAGACAGATATATTAAAAACAAATTTAAAAACCGAAATCAAGGGTTCCCATGCTTAGTGAAGTAAACCAAATGTACTTATAAACATCAACATTAGATAAATAGCCCACAATATGTAAGGTACAAAATTATCATAGAGCTAAATAGCATATAATACAGTGCAATTATCAGGGGTAATATAGATATAACAGGTCAATGGAGAATGGCACTAGTGTGTGTCAGCAGGTCTGTATATATAATACACTGCACAATACAGATATTAAACAGCAAGCATTGACCGTCATACAATAATAGATAGAATGTATACCCCTCTTAAGCACCCATATGGGCAATTGCACTGGAAAGCGACATATATGTGGGTAATCAATATATATTCAGTACATTATCCCAAGAATGGGAATACACAATTATAAACCTCCCTATACCCATATGCGGTAAATGGAATGAAATACACAGTGGCACTATGTTTGTAAATACCACATTAGCCTCAGGAGCACTAGATGGTCTCATGTGTTAGATGTTACAAGTGTTTTAAGCATATGCTAATATTTAACAGGTCTAAGAGTTTTGCACATAAGACTGGATAGTGCAAGTCACCTCAGGCAATTAGGCTGAATAATCCAATTAGAATGTAATATAAACAATAAATCACCAAAATGCCAGTCTGGAGGTAACACTACACATCACCATACATCTATGATCACTGCCAGTGACCATGAAGAGACCTAACAGAGTGCCCTCAGTTTAGGGTAGAGGCAATGTCGGGAGACATAGCGCTACTAATTACCAGTAATCAAGCGAAAGCATCTGTATTCAATTAATTTATTCAAAAAGAGAGAATGGACAAGGACAGGCGTACACAAAAAGGACAAACAACCCAAAAAGGGGAGCTCCTGTTATAAGTACTGTTGGATGTACAATTACATGGCACATTTATAATAACAAAAATTGCAGAACTGGCAAGTGGATGTAGCCAAATACCACCCACAGAATCTGTATGCAGCACAATAGTTTTAAGTTAATAGTTTACACAATTGTATAGGTCCATCTACACAACACATAGACCAAAATTATTAAAGTGCAGGTGCTTAGTATATATATCTGCTGCAGCAGGGTCACTTAGATGCTAGAGGTATACATATAGATTATTATCGTAATCACAGACTCGTCAGTAAGTGAAAACAAAGGTTATTCCTTATAACTTGTCTAAACCTAATTTGCAATGTTCACATCTTGATACATTGTATATCATAATCAAAAAAGCAAGTATACAGTTTGTGGCACAAACCACTACATGACAAGTGCTGCAAATAGTATCACATGTTTTACAACAGTAAGAAATTCTCACCAGAGAGTGCTTAACACCAGGAGCCACACGAAAGACACTAATGAGTTCTTGAAAAAGGTAGACTCCCTCCAAATTGAAGACGATGCGTTTTTGGTTACCTGCGATATTGAATCGCTCTATACAAGCATCAGGCATGCTGATGGCTTAAGAGCCACTAAATATTTCCTGGAGATGTCGGTGCTACCCGCGGACATTGCCTCTCTCGTCATGGAACTCTTGGAATTCAGCCTTACGCATAATTTCTTTGTATTTAAGGGGTCCTTTTTTCTACAGCTCCAGGGAACAGCAATGGGGGCATCCTTCGCGCCCTCATACGCTAATCTGTTCCTGGGGCTGTGGGAAAGGGACCTCTTCATGTCGGATCGGCTGCCGTCGATGTGCCGTGTCAACTTGTGGGCACGGTACATCGACGACATCTTTTTGATCTGGCATGGTTCAGAATCTGTATTTCACAGCTTGATTGACACATTGAATAACAATGATATCAATATTAAGATTACTTATCATATAGATAAGAACAAGGCTGATTTCCTCGATGTTTCCGTGGCGAGGGGAGTGGATGGCCGGTTGTGCACCGACATCTTCAGGAAACCTACCTCTTCGAACGCCCTCCTTCATGCCTCCTCTTCGCACCCAGCGTACATGTTACGCGCCGTCCCGGTGGGTCAATTTCTCCGGCTTAGGAGGATTTGCTCCACTGAGAAGGATTATGCCTTCCGTGCCGAGGAGCTGAAACATCGGTTCCTGGCGCGAGGCTATAGTCATCGTGCCGTCAAGTTCGCTGCAAATAGAGCCAAGCACGCCACACGTAACGACCTGCTTTATAATACGAGACCTCGAGCACGAGATGGAAATGTGAGATTTGTGACAAGATTTCATGGTCAATTCGACCAAATGAGGAAATGTTTGGACAAAGCATGGCCTATTTTACTTACAGATAGTACCCTGTCTAAAATTCTCCCATCAAGACCTATGGTTGCGATTAGACGGTCTAAAAATCTACGTGACCACCTCGTGCCCAGTCATTATACTAAAAATGCTCATACTACCTTTTTAGATCATATCCCACGGTCATTGGGCTGTAGTCCCTGTGGAAGATGTGTCTCATGCCCCAATATAATCAAAACGGACACATTTTCAAATGCGGGGGGCACAAAAATCTATCGTATTCGGAAGAAGATCTCGTGCGGTACTGTAGGCGTTATTTACTATGCTACCTGCCCATGTTCCAAAATATATGTGGGCCTAACTACACGCGCTTTTAAAATCCGTGTGCGTGAACATGTTCTGGCTATCGAAGCGGCAAAAGAGTGTGAAGATCCGAAAACGTTGAAAACACTACCTAGACATTTTTTTGAGTATCACCAATCACGTGGTGATCTCTTGAAAGTGAGGGGGATCGACTCCGTAGATTTGGGGATTCGGGGAGGGCCACTGGCCAAACGTGTTGCTATGCTGGAGACCAAGTGGATTTGGTTACTCGGAACACTACGCCCCAATGGCTTAAATGAGAACATCAGCTATGCTCCATATTTATGATCTGCATTGATCTGTTTCATTACGCTTTACCTGTAAATTGATCAGGTTTTTAATTTTTCTCCTTTTTTAATATATAGGCAAGCCGGCCTTGGTTATTTCTGTTGTGGACAAGAATCTCATTTGCTATTTTAATAGACATCTTCATCTACTATGGAACTGCAAATCGGACCCTTATACATTAGAGGACATGTGGCGATTTATGTGATTGTTAAGTTTATACTTTCTGTAATTATGCATGATATGTGCTACATAAGTACTGTATATATCTATTAAACTCTATACTTCACATTCATATATGTACTGTGACATGCTAATGTGTTCCTATTGTAATAGGGCCAAGGAGCATTTGCCTGTAAACAAAATCTAGCACTGTTTTTTGTATATGCAATGATTGAATGTTCTGTTTTGTAGCTATGTGATCCTTTTCCCTAACTGCTGCAGCATATTACTGTGTGCGATTGAGAGCGTAATGCTCTGCACCATCTGCAAGGTAAACATTACCATCACATGACCAGCCGTGACGCGCAGTATCGTTGCTTGGAAACAGGGAAGCGGTAACACGTGTCGGCCCCTGACTCGCTAACTGCGGTCGCGTGGTCACACACGCGCCGGCACTAGGCGATGACGTGGCCACACCTCCGCTTCCTGTCTCCATTGCGGCGACTGCGCGTCGCTCAAACAGCTGATTATGATGATTACCACGCCGGCCGGCCTTTTTAAACTGCGATTTTCAGAACTTAAACTACCCCCTGAGGAAGGTTACGAAATGGCCATCAAAAGGGGTGTGTGGCTCCTGGTGTTAAGCACTCTCTGGTGAGAATTTCTTACTGTTGTAAAACATGTGATACTATTTGCAGCACTTGTCATGTAGTGGTTTGTGCCACAAACTGTATACTTGCTTTTTTGATTATGATATACAATGTATCAAGATGTGAACATTGCAAACTAGGTTTAGACAAGTTATAAGGAATAACCTTTGTTTTCACTTACTGACGAGTCTGTGATTACGATAATAATCTATATGTATACCTCTAGCATCTAAGTGACCCTGCTGCAGCAGATATATATACTAAGCACCTGCACTTTAATAATTTTGGTCTATGTGTTGTGTAGATGGACCTATACAATTGTGTAAACTATTAACTTAAAACTATTGTGCTGCATACAGATTCTGTGGGTGGTATTTGGCTACATCCACTTGCCAGTTCTGCAATTTTTGTTATTATAAATGTGCCATGTAATTGTACATCCAACAGTACTTATAACAGGAGCTCCCCTTTTTGGGTTGTTTGTCCTTTTTGTGTACGCCTGTCCTTGTCCATTCTCTCTTTTTGAATAAATTAATTGAATACAGATGCTTTCGCTTGATTCTTGATAATTCATTAATGTAGCGATTTATCTGCTCCATGGTGTATACCCCTCCGTATATGGGAGGTTACTGTTCAGTATCTTGATGAAGTTGTTCATGCTAATTACCAGTAAGTATCGGGAGTATGGTGGACAAGTACGGGAACCCGAGACAGCCCTTCCCAACGCGTGTCGCCGCAAGGGGATGCGGCTTCGTCAGGGGATGTCCGGGCAGTGTGACTGTAAAGCTTAAATACCAGTGTATGTAGTCGCCGCCTCCTGGCCCGGTCAGAGCCTAAGAGCGTACACCTGGTTGCGTTGCTAAGCGGCCAAGCAAGCAGACGCAAACCGGAAATGACGAGACGCGTCATGTGATGGTAGTCAGGGAGACCAGTAAACAAATTGACAGAGCGGCTTGTACACCGCGACCGGAAGTGACGAATCGCGTCACATGGTGGTAGTCATAGAGACCAGCAATAGTCCACCAAGGCAGCATACATAGCGTGCGGCTCACTGTGATCAAGTATGAAAGCTGTTTAGCAGCAAGTGGCCATACCCATAGAAGAAAGAAAGTATATATACATATATACATCGTGGCATATAGGTCAGATTTGATCTTTTACAAACATGTTAAAGGTGTGGATGCAGACATAGTATAGCACCCACGATGGTAAATAGCACCAGTGGTACACATACTCCTGGGATAAGGGCTTAGTGTTATATTGCCCATTTTGATCCACAAGATAATACCAATCAGGGCATTATCTCAGTGACCAGGTATAAAATTGGTAGACATAGCCATATAAATAAATAGTAAGTATGAGTCCTATATACAAGCATAGAAGTTAACTATATATGTCCCTAGGCACCAAGCTCTATAAACAATGTAACTCTAGAGCATGTGCCAGTGGTATCTAGATAGCAGAGACTCATAGCGAACAAGATGGTTTAGACATCAATTAATTTTATTCAACCAAAGGTAGAAGTACATATAAGGGAATATCGCTGTTGGTACAACAAGGGAGTGCTTGTACCAACAGCGATATTCCCTTTCCTCTTGTCTTATACTCCAAGATGCCCCAGCCTCCAGGTCAACTATGTGACTTTTTTTGATTCTCTGTGATGGCCCCCTAAAAATGTTTCATCTCACTGGCTGGTAACAATACTAGAGGGTACCTTTGCTTCGGCTGTGGTCTCCCTCTCTTGGGCTGTATAGTCTTGCTTCGAGATATACAACAGCATATTCCTCCACTATGTCAGCACAATGGCCATACAATGGGTTTATAAGTGAGTAACATATATTCCGTGGTGTTCTGTTATAGGGTATTCTTTGAGAATAGCACATGTTTTGCACTAGGTGGTCTCACTGTACCTACAAGTGATGTCTGGGGTATATGTACTTCTACCTTTGGTTGAATAAAATTAATTGATGTCTAAACCATCTTGTTCGCTATGAGTCTCTGCTATCTAGATACCACTGGCACATGCTCTAGAGTTACATTGTTTATAGAGCTTGGTGCCTAGGGACATATATAGTTAACTTCTATGCTTGTATATAGGACTCATACTTACTATTTATTTATATGGCTATGTCTACCAATTTTATACCTGGTCACTGAGATAATGCCCTGATTGGTATTATCTTGTGGATCAAAATGGGCAATATAACACTAAGCCCTTATCCCAGGAGTATGTGTACCACTGGTGCTATTTACCATCGTGGGTGCTATACTATGTCTGCATCCACACCTTTAACATGTTTGTAAAAGATCAAATCTGACCTATATGCCACGATGTATATATGTATATATACTTTCTTTCTTCTATGGGTATGGCCACTTGCTGCTAAACAGCTTTCATACTTGATCACAGTGAGCCGCACGCTATGTATGCTGCCTTGGTGGACTATTGCTGGTCTCTATGACTACCACCATGTGACGCGATTCGTCACTTCCGGTCGCGGTGTACAAGCCGCTCTGTCAATTTGTTTACTGGTCTCCCTGACTACCATCACATGACGCGTCTCGTCATTTCCGGTTTACGTCTGCTTGCTTGGCCGCTTAGCAACGCAACCAGGTGTACGCTCTTAGGCTCTGACCGGGCCAGGAGGCGGCGACTACATACACTGGTATTTAAGCTTTACAGTCACACTGCCCGGACATCCCCTGACGAAGCCGCATCCCCTTGCGGCGACACGCGTTGGGAAGGGCTGTCTCGGGTTCCCGTACTTGTCCACCATACTCCCGATACTTACTGGTAATTAGTAGCGCTATGTCTCCCGACATTGCCTCTACCCTAAACTGAGGGCACTCTGTTAGGTCTCTTCATGGTCACTGGCAGTGATCATAGATGTATGGTGATGTGTAGTGTTACCTCCAGACTGGCATTTTGGTGATTTATTGTTTATATTACATTCTAATTGGATTATTCAGCCTAATTGCCTGAGGTGACTTGCACTATCCAGTCTTATGTGCAAAACTCTTAGACCTGTTAAATATTAGCATATGCTTAAAACACTTGTAACATCTAACACATGAGACCATCTAGTGCTCCTGAGGCTAATGTGGTATTTACAAACATAGTGCCACTGTGTATTTCATTCCATTTACCGCATATGGGTATAGGGAGGTTTATAATTGTGTATTCCCATTCTTGGGATAATGTACTGAATATATATTGATTACCCACATATATGTCGCTTTCCAGTGCAATTGCCCATATGGGTGCTTAAGAGGGGTATACATTCTATCTATTATTGTATGACGGTCAATGCTTGCTGTTTAATATCTGTATTGTGCAGTGTATTATATATACAGACCTGCTGACACACACTAGTGCCATTCTCCATTGACCTGTTATATCTATATTACCCCTGATAATTGCACTGTATTATATGCTATTTAGCTCTATGATAATTTTGTACCTTACATATTGTGGGCTATTTATCTAATGTTGATGTTTATAAGTACATTTGGTTTACTTCACTAAGCATGGGAACCCTTGATTTCGGTTTTTAAATTTGTTTTTAATATATCTGTCTGGATTTGTGTGAATAAAACTATATATGTATATTTTTGACTATATACCTGTGTGCTCCCATTTTTATGCCATGTCTGTTTCTTATATATACATTGTGAATTTCGTGGCATGGTGAGCACCTGGATTGCATTCACCTCTATACTGTGGTGCTCCTCTTAGTCTTTTTTACACTCCGTTAACCCTTTGGATCCCACCATCAATCCCTGACAGCGGGATCCAAAGGCGCCGCTGCGGGGAACGCGCTGTTCCCCGCCTATACCGGAGATCCCGAGATAGTATCATGGGATCTCCGGCGCTCACGTGACAGGCTGTCACGGAGCACTTCCGGGTTGTGGTTGGCAGGCGCTGCCAACCACAACAAGTCCGAGATACAGATGAGCTGCAGCTCATCTGTATCTCCCAGAAGCGATCGGACTGTGCAGCAAGATGCCTCTCTATGGGGCAGTGTAAAACTATGAATCAATTAAAAAATAAAGTTTTTAAAAACCTGTAAAAAAACAAAACAAAAACATAAAAGTTCAAATCACCCCCCTTTTCCCCAATCACAATAAAAGTATTAAATTTAAAAAAAAAAATACACGTTTGGTATCGCCACTTTCAGAATCGCCCGGTCTATTAAATTAAATCAGTTAATGAGAGCCGTAAACTCTGTAATGGAAAAAAAAAATCCAAACGCCAAAATTATGTTTTATTGGTCGCTGCAACATTGCTATAAAATGCAATAACAGGCGATCAAAATAGTAGATCCACCCAAATATGGTATCACTAGAAACGTCAGCTCAAGACGCAAAAAATAAGCCATCACACACCCCAGATCCCGAAAAATGAAGACACTACGGGTCGCAGAACATGGCGCAAAAAGTCCTTTTTTGTTTTTTTGCAAAACTTCTGAATATTTTTTCACCACCTACATACCAATAAAGGTATACATGTTGGGTGTCTACGAACTCGTACCGACCCGAGGCATCACCCCGTCATGTCGGTTTTACCATTTAGTGAACATGGCAACTAAAATACCCAAAAAATAAACGTGTAATTGCACTGTTTTGCAATTTAACTGCACTTAGAGATTTTTTTTTTGCAATTTCCCTGTACACTATATAGTAAAATAAATGATTGCATATGAAAGTACATCTTGTCCCACAAAAAACAAGCCGTCATATGTCTATATTGATGGAAAAATATAAAAAGTTATGGCTCTTGGAAGCAGGGGAGCAAAAAACAAAAATGAAAAATTCCAAGGTCATGAAGGGGTTAATCTGAGAGCAGCATGATGGTGCAGCAGAGAGCCTGATTCCATGTATGTGTGATTTATTAAGCTGTGTCATGGCATAATATGTGTCTGTTTGTTTAGCACATGGTCTGACTGACAGAAGAAAGAGAGAGACAGACCCTTGAGTGGCAAAAGCCCCCTGGATGGGACTGTGAGGGGGCATGGTGGTACAGCCTGGAGGCCTGTGACTGAGGAGCCAGGCCCACACACCCCTGGTAGCATCAGATAGAGGTAGGCTATAGTAGTACCCAGGTGAGCAAGTCTGTAATGTCTGGAAAAAGAATCTGTATGTTCCCTGTCCTTGAACTGTTTGGGGTCTGTACCACTGCCATATCACACTATAATGTTTGGTGGAATAGATCCCATTATTAGATGGAGAATGTGGGCATGGTGTGTCTGATTGATGAGGACAGAAAGTTTGTCCAGTTGAGATAGTGGCAAGTGAGATGTACTGTCATGGCTGCATGGTAATGAATTGTGCCAAGCCCCACGGCTTTAGGTTTTGGGGGATATGTAGTATGGTAACCAACTACTCTGGCACTTGTAGAGCCAAGAGACTAATTATGGCATTGCAAGTGCCAGATTTGCAGGTAGCTGGAGAGACGGGCATGTCTAGCTGTCCACATACCTCCACCTATGGGTTGTCTCATAGCATATAATGTGTCTGTTTGCATATGATCTGACTGAGAAAAAGAGAAATAGTCTCAAGGGTAGACAGTGCCTTGTGGGGATGTATGGGGACACAGTAACACAAACTGAAAGTTTGTGACCAAAAGCCAGGCCCACACACCCTTGGCAGTGTCAAAAACAGGTATGATGTATTAGTCAGCACCCAGGTGGGCAAGTCTGTAATGTGTTTGCCATATGATGTAATGTGTGGCATCCAGGTGGGTGGAACTTAAAGACTTAAAGTCCCTGTTTATGGACTGTTTATGGTCACGATCATTGCCATTCCACACTATAATGCCCAGCGCTATTCAACTTGGTGGAGTAGAGCAATACAATTTGGTGGAGAATGCAGGCATAGAGTGTCTGATTAATGTGGCCAGAGAGTTTGTCCAGTTAAGATAGTTGCACTTGACAACTGAGATGTATTCTCTGCAAGTAGCTGGAGAGATGGGCGTGACTAGCTATCCACATACCTCCACCCATGGGTGTGTCTCATAGCATATAATGTGGCTGTTTGATTACCACATTATCTGACACACAGAGATAGAGCAGGGGGAGACAGTCCCTCCCTAGAGGGGCAGAAAGCCCCCTGGATGTGGAGCTTTGTGGAGTCATGTCGGTACAGGTTGGAGGTCTGTGACTGAAAAGCCAGGCCTGTTCGCACCCCTGGTAGTGTCTAAAAGAGGTATAATATATTAGTTAGCAGCCAAGCGGGCATAACTGTAATATGTTTGTCATATGATATAATTGTGGGATCTGGATGGCTGGAAATAAAAGCCTTATGTTCCCTGTATATAGATTGTTTGGGGGTCCATGTAGCTGCCATGCTGCACTATAATGCCCAACACATTATAGTGTAGTATGGTAGTGACACAGGCCACAGTAGGGCCAGGCATCATTCATTACCATGCATTCCTGACAGTACATCTCAGTAGAAACAACTATCTCAACTGGACAAACTACTGTATATGTCCACATCAATCAGACACCCCAAGCCCACATTCTCCACCAAATGTAGGGATCTACTCTACCAAGTTGAAAAGCGTTGGGCGTTATACGGCTGTAGGTAGTGACACAGTCCCCAAACAGTCCATATACAGGGTAAATAAGGCTTTTATTTCTAGCCACCCCGATCCCACATATTACATCATATTACATCATATGACAAACATGTTACAGACTTGCCAACCTAGGTGCTAACTAATGCACATACCTGTGTCTGATGCTACCAGCGATGCGTACTGGCCTGGCTCTCCAGTCACAGGCCTCCAGCCTCTACCATCATGCCACCATACAGCCCCTTGAAGGGCTGTCTCCCCCTGAGACTGTCTCTCTCTCTCTCTGTCAGACCATGTGCTAAACAGACACATTATATGCTATGAGACATACCCATGGGTGGAGGTATGCGGATAGCTAGACACGCCCATCTCTCTAGCCTCTTTAGCTATCTGCAACCGGGGCTTTGAAATCAGTCTCATGGCACTACAGGTACTAGAGTGGACAGTCACCATGATATATATATCTATATATCTATCTATATATATATATATATATAGTGACTGTAAAGTGATATTTTCTTATTTTGTTTTACGGAGCTCTTCGCTTTTGTAAGTTTCAAATTGCATTGGGTTTCCCCAATAGGAATCTGGTTGATGACTAGAAGAAAACAATGCTTAGACTCTGTGCTTGTACGAGACATTGAGATTGTCTGGCACACTCTCGGCTAATTCAACAGCTTCTATTACAGGGCCGGGAAGACTGAATATATTAGCACATGGCTGTTGTAAAGAAGCTTTTTGAAAAATAAATTGTTCATTCATTATAGAATGTAATCAATAAGAGCAGATTTACGTTATTGGTTGGTAAACTATAGTGAGAATACAATAGTGATAAAAGGCTGTATAAAGAGCAGGGAGCAGCGGTCAAATGCTAATGAAATAGGATTGATAGTAAAGGGAATTTTTACTGTCTGAATATTAAAAATGCCCCTTAGGGCAGCAACATCTGTCTCTCTTCCGCGCCTCATAATAAAACTAACACAGTTTCTTGCTTCATTCCCACTGCTGGTTAAATAGGCTTTGAATTCTAATTTTCTGGAACCCTTCTACAATGAAATGAAGAAATTAATATTTTGCTTAGAATGTTTTTTATTTTTTGCAGAATAGGATTTTTCAGCTGGAATGCTGGGTATTTCTGAATATTTTCTAGCTAAGTAATATCGAGTTAAAATCAATGTATGGGCACTTTTTAATGAATGAGACTGAACTGTAGGCAAAACACAGTACCAGCCATAGCCCAGGGATTGATTTGTCACTCATACTATGAAAGGTTTGAAGTCTTAGTGTGGACCGGGGTACTGCTGGGGATATCACGTCGGTCTTGGTCCGGACTGAGTAAAGTGGTATTTACAAGGATTAGTTTGTTGTGACGCCACCCACGGGTTGTGGTCAGTAATGGGACCACCGCTGCAGCGCAGCTCTGCCAGGAGGATAAAGGGATGGATGGGCTGCAGCTGGATGGATGAGCCCGCCGCGGGTCAAAGGTATGTAAAGCAGTTGTGTATACCTGGAATCAGACACGGAAACTGAAGCAGGGTTCACTGGGTTTACTCTCAAGTTCCTCCGAGTCACACAGTTCACGGTACAGTTCAGTTCTTAACAGCTTTACACAGTTAACTCCGGTAACACTCAACCCTCTGCAGCCAGGCTGTCGCTCTGAGACCCCTCACTCTTTCTATATGTCCTTTCAGGCTTGTTCTCTTCCTCTCTGTTCTCCCTGCGGATTGTATGGCGGCAGCCCGGCCCCTTATATGTAGCTTCCCCCTGTGTGTGTGGGCGGTAAGCTGGGTCCTCGTGGTTGCTGCTGAGCCTCCAACCCTGTAGTAGGAACACGGACCTGGAATCTGTGTTCCCCGTCGGTTTGTCTGGGAAGCCGGTGTATGACTTCAGTCCCCCTCAGAGCCGACACTCTGGTATTTGCCTAGCCTGCAGTAACCCTGTTTCCCGAGGGCTTACCAGGATCCTTCTAAACCATGTGACTTCCAGTTACTTCAAGGGAATCTATCCCGCCTGTAGTTGGTTGGTGTTGCCGTGTTGCTCAGACCCGGGTGATACTGGTCAGGTCTCTGTCCTCACACTCCCTTGGGATGCCGGCTATGGATGAGCTTTCTCTCCATGGAACGGTGTCTCTGTGGATTCTGCATCTCCAGGGAGCCGATGTGTCACTTTCTGTCTTTCTGGTCTTGGCTTCTCGACTCACTCTGGCCTACTAACTCCTTCCTCCTCTTTTCCTGTTTTTGTACTATCTGTCACCTTACCTTCCTTCCTTCCCACCCACTTTCTTCTAAACCCCACCACCCCTTGCCCCCCTAGAGTCCCGGGCTCCGGGTTAGGGGCTGTGCTCTTGTGGGTGTGTGTGTGCTGTGAGGGTGTTTGTTGCACAAACTGTCTACCTTCTGCCTGGCTGCAGTTCCCTATGTGGCCTCCTGGTCGCAGGGGTGCCACATTAGCTACTCCATGATATTTTACTAAGGTATCCAGTGTGTCTCAGCTGCAAGTGTCAGAGGAAAGAAGAATTGGGTTGTTAGATTTCAACATGCTTGATACTTTTGTTCCTCTGGGAAGATGAGCAGCCGCCATGGCTACATGACAGCAGGGCTACTGTATATATTGCATACAGTGAAGGAAATAAGTATTTGATCCCTTGCTGATTGTGTAACTTTGCCCACTGACAAAGACTTGAACAGTCTGTAATTTTAAGGGTAGGTTCATTTTAACAGTGAGATAGAATATCAAAAATAAAATCCAGAAAATCACATTGTCTAAATTATAGAAATGTATTTGCATTTTGAAGAGAGAAATAAGTATTTGATCCCTGTGGGAAACAAAACTTAATACTTGGTGGCAAAACACTTGTTGGCAAGCACAGCAGTCAGACGTTTCTTGTAGTTGATGATGAGGTTTGTGCACATGTCAGGAGGAATTTTGGCCCACTCTTCCTTGCAGGTCATCTCTAAATCATTAATATCTTGAGGCTGTCGCTTGGCAACAAGGAGCCTCAGATCTCTCCATAAGTTTTCCATGGGATTAAGGTCTGGAGACTTGCTAGGCCACTCCACGACCTTAATGTGCTTCTTTTTGAGCCACTCCGTTGTTGCTTTGGCTGTATGTTTTGGGACATTGCTGTGCTGGAAGACTCAGCCACGACCCATTTTTAATGTCCTGGCAGAGAGAAGGAAGTTGTCACTCAGGTATTTATGGTACATGGCTCCATCCATTGTCCCATCGATGCAGTGAATTAGTCCTGTGCACTTAGCAGAGAAACACCCCCAAAACATAATGTTTCCACCGCTATGCTTAACTATGGGGCAGCATTTCTCTTCCTCCAAACACGGCGTATTGAGTCAATGCCAAAGAGTTAAATTTTCTGTCTCATCTGACCACAGCACCTTCTCCCAATCACTCTCAGAGTCACCGAGCTTCAGACAGGCTGCACTTGTGCCTTCTTGAGCAGTGGGACTCTGCAGACAAAGCAGGATTTTAATCCATTACGGCATAATGTGTCACCAATAGTTTTCTTGGTGACAGTGGTGCCAGATGCCTTGAGATCATTAACAAGTTCCCCCTGTGTAGTTTTAAGGTACCGTTACATGGCACGACACCATTAACGATGTCGCTGATACATCACGGGTTTGGAGTCATTCCAGCGACATCGTTAGGATGTTGTGGCATGTAACACCGTGATTCAACAACGATAAGTTGTTGGATCGTTGATTGCAAGTTTGAGAACATGTTCTCAAACCTCACGATGAACAATCCGCCAACCTGCTAGATAGTTGTGTATGACACTGCAATAACGATGTCGTTGACGACTTCACCCATTCAAAGCAATGAGCAGGGATCAGTCGCGGGGTTTGCGAACGATCCCTGCTCACAACATTGTTGGTGAGTTGTCCATGATATCCAGACGTGTGACATCTCCCCAACGATGTCAAAACAATGTCTGCAATGACCGTGTGCCCACAAGATCGTTGCAGACATCATTCCGACATCGTGCCGTGTAACGGTACCTTTAGGCTGATCTCTCACCTTCCTTATGATCCTGTATACCCTACGAGGTGAGATTTTGCATGGATCCCCAGATCGATGTGGATTTACCTCATTTTGTATTTCTTCCATTTTCTTACTATTGCACAATCGGTTGTCTCCTCCTCCCCCAACTTTGTCTTACTTATGGTTTTGTAGCCTATTCCAGCCTTGTGCAGGTCTAGGATCTTTTCCCTGACATCTTTGGAAAGCTTTTTTGTCTTTCTCATGTTGTAGTAGATAAGGCCCCGTTAGACGGCACGACATCGTCAACGACATCGCTGATACGTCACGGGTTTGGAGGCGTACCAGCGACGTCGTTGCGACCTCGTTGCGTGTGACTCTGGCAAGTTGCTACGATGAATCGTTGGATCAGAGTTGACAGGTTTACCAACATGTTGGAAAACCTGACGATCTCAACTCCAGCAACCTGCTGCATCGTTCTGTGTGACACCATGATAGCGACGTCATGGACGACTTCGCCCATTCACAGCAATGACCAGACATAGTTTGCGGGTTTTGCAAACAATACCTGCTCACAACATCGTTGGTGAGTCGTCCACGATATCTATACGTGTGACATCTCACCAGCGATGTTGAAATGATGTAAAAAATGACCACGCGGCCACGAGATCGTTGCCAACATCATTTCAACGTCGTGCCGTGTAATGGTACCTTTAGTCTGACTGATTAGTTGAATGTGTGGACAGGAGTCTTTTATTCAGGTGACAATACAAGACAGCTGTCTTTAATGCAGATAACAAGTTGATTAGAAGCATCTAACTGGTCTGCAAGAGCCAGAACTCCTAATGGTTGGTAAGGGATTCAAATACTTATATATCTCTGCAAAATGCAAACACATTTATAAAATTTAGACAATGTGATTTTCTGGGTTTAATTTTTGATATTCTATCTCTCATGGTACCTTTACACGCCGCAACAGGATGGTGGCAACAACCGGGTGCTTCACGTGCACGAGCACGCACAAACGGTTGCCAACGATAAACGCACCACCTTTACACGCCGCAACAAGGTGCGCTACGTTAGGTTACATCTGTCTCTGGATACACCGCCGGGTGCCTCAAGTTACCTTCTGTAGCTCACCTTACCACATTTATGGTACCTTTACACGCCGCAACAGGATGGTGGCAACAACCGGGTACATGAGAGAAATGTATCTTCCACCGCCAAATCAACCCGCTGTTGCGGCGTGTGAACACGGTTGTTGCCACCCGTCACTTGAGGCACCTGTTTCAGAGCAGAGCCCTAAAACAGGTGGATTTCTAGGCGATGGTTGCGGGTTGTATCGGGCTGTATCGGCGTGTAAATATGGTAGGGTAAGGTTTATTCGTCACCTAGATAACTCCCCGGGGCGTGACCCCGCCTCCGGAAAACTACCCCTCTTCAGCGATTATTGGAGGAAGCTCTTGCGTTACGATTGGTTGTCGCTGCATAGGGCGGCATATTTAAGGAGCTGACTAGTCACACTACACAATTGCTCGTGCGTCATGTATTAGTCAGCCTCCTGTGCTGGCTACCCAATCATGATGTTATTGTTTTGTCCTATCAGCGTACGAAATTCTCGTAATCCACAATTGTGGCACGCCTATGTGTTGTCCCTGCTGCCTTTGTCCCGCCCTTATTACCTTGTTATTGCGGCGTGTAAATGTGGTAAGGTGAGCTACAGAAGGTAACTTGAAGCATCCGGTGGTGTATCCAGAGACAGATGTAACCTACCGTAGCGCACCTTGTTGCGGCGTGTAAAGGTGGTGCGTTTACCGTTGGCAACCGTTTGTGCGTGCTCGTGCACGTGAAGCACCCGGTTGTTGCCACCATCCTGTTGCGGCGTGTAAAGGCACCATTACACGCCGCAATAACAAGGTAATAACGCTCCACCTGCAGGGAGCGACATCATCTGGCTGACCATCCATCATCCCCAGAGGTCTACAGCAGCGCTAGTGCGTTCACCTGATACCGTAGGTGGTGTCACCAACATTTAATTTTATTTTAATTCTAATTCTTTTATTAAACCCCTTTTTGAGCGTCCAGCAGGGTCACAGGCTTGGGCATCGGCCGCCGCTGACAGCATCCATAACTAACACCCGGGATCCTAGTACCCTGGCCCTAGGGTGAGACAAGGTTTTGGCGTCAACGAACAGGATCGAACCAACCTGTAACCAACGGGTATTGTGTGCCTTAAAGACTTCGAAACTCAGCCTAAAAACTGACATTTTTGGACTTATTCTAAAAGGCCCCAAAATGGTGGGCTCAAAGATGTGAACAACAATGTACTGGCCCAGGGGCGTGCCTCGGCCCCTCATCGTGGGAGGACCATGCCAGAAGCGCAAAAATACTTGCCCACCCCAAGTGCCATCGAACAACCAAGGGGGCGGGCCTAAGATGAAAGTAACCTGCCCAAAGACTTTAAAAAGCGGGGAGAAGGCCTCAAACAACCAGCCATTCCACACAGGTACAGGTTACAGGAAGATGGCGGCTACCCAATTGAGTGACCTTATGTGGGAAGTGGAAGAGGAGGCCCGTGCTTCAACCGGGGACACAGGGGTGATCTCCCTCCTCACCAATGAGGGGGATGCGGCCTTCTGGAGAACCGCGTTCCAAGACCTGAGAGTCCAACTCAGTGAGGCTGTAGAGTGGACTATCAGGCGATGGAGTGCTGATGTCACCCTGGAACTGTCCTCCAAGGCCACACAGAGGGAGCCCAGTGACCAGGAACTGGGACCGGGAGTGAGAGACCCGTCCGTGGTTGAGCCCATCGTCACCAGTGTGAAAGTCGGGGAATCCCGGCCCCACGAGGAGACAGATGACCCTGAGGCCCCATCTGATGATGGCGGCAGCGAGACCGGAGTGGAGCCCAAGACAGCCATCGAGCCAGAGATCCCGGAGGTGTCCACCAGAGAGCCAGATGTGGTGTTGGAGGCCATCTTGGAGGAAATATCCAGCTAGCCAAGCTCCGAGGAGGAGGATGATGGCATTGAGGAAGTCGGGGCATCCGGGCCCCGCGAAGCCTGGTGGGAAAACATCCAGCCCCGCCGGGACGAGAGAAATAGAGCCATCGTGGAGGGACAGGTACAGGAACAGGTTCCCGGTCCTGTCCACGAGCAACCAAACTACCTGCAGGAGTAATACCTGGCCGATTAGGTTCTGCGGCAGCTTCACCGGGAGGAGTGGTGGACCAGGGAGCTAGAGAACCTGCAAGTCTGAGCCCAGCCCGTCGCCAACCACTGGTGCCACCCGAGGACCAGAAACGAGGTACTGTGACCACCTTTAATTTGGAAAACGGGTGGAGATTCGTTCGGGACTTCAAAGGAATGCCCAGGGGACTCAGCTCCACCTGTGGGGCGTAACATCATCTGGTTGCCCATCCATCATCCCCAGAAGTCTGCAGCAGCACTGGTGCATTCACCAGATATTGTAGGTGGCGTCACGAACATTATACTTTTATTATTTTACTTTCAACACTTTTTTTAGCGACCACCAAGGCTACAGACCTGGGCACCGGCCACCAGTGACAGCAACCATAAGCAATGCCTGGGATCCGAGTACTCCAGCCTTGGGGTAGGTCAGAAGCAGGGGAATGTAGGAGGAAGCATTAAACCCTGAAAAAGAAAGGCATGCAGCGATAGGAAGAATCACTGAGTAAGACTATAAAGGAAATCACAAAATCAAAGTGAAATAGTAACGTATAACTGCTACAAAGAAATGCCTCATACCTCGTAGCTAAAGAAAGCAGACTAATGATAAAAAATGTCAATAACAGGGTATTTAGTTAGTACGTTTTTTGCAAAGAAAGTATGAAGCTGCTCTGCCGCCGTCAATGCAACCCATATTAGAGCAGCCCCTATCTAATGTATTTAAAACCTGATCATGTATATAGTACCTATAGATGCAGGATGCAGGCAGGCTAGAGTCCAATATGGACACGGTGCAGAAGTGGCTTCTTATGTGCATGGCTCACTAAGGAAGGGATGGTGACACTCCCTTATCTTGCAGAGCAAGTCCATATTGGACTCTGGAGTGCCTGCATCCTGCATCTATAGGTACTATATACATGATCAGGTTTTAAATACCGTATATACTCGTGTATAAGCCGACCCGTGTATAAGCCGACCCCCCTACTTTTGCCCCCAAAAACTGGGAAAACTTATTGACTCGCGTATAAGCCGAGGGTGGACTCCAGCACAGGTATACAACCCCCAGCAGTGAGGTATACAGCAGCCTCCCCAGTGGTAGTATACAGCAGCAGCCCCAGTGGTAGTATACAGCAGCCCCAGAGGTATATACAGCCCCAGAGGTATATACAGCAGCAGCAGCCCCAGTGGTATATACATCAGCAGCCCCAGTGGTAGTATACAGCAGCCCCAGAGGTATATGCAGCCCCAGAGGTATATGCAGCCCCATATGCAGCCCCAGAGGTATATACAGCCCCAGAGGTATATGCAGCTCCAGAGGTATATGCAGCCCCATATGCAGCCCCAGAGGTATATGCAGCCCCATATGCAGCCCCAGAGGTATATGCAGCCCCAGAGGTATATGCAGCCCCATATGCAGCCCCAGAGGTATATGCAGCCCCATAGGTATATGCAGCCCCATAGGTATATGCAGACCCAGAGGTATATGCAGCCCCAGAGGTATATGCAGCCCCATATGCAGCCCCATATGCAGCCCCATATGCAGCCCCAGAGGTATATACAGCAGCAGCAGCCCCAGTGGTATATACATCAGCAGCCCCAGTGGTAGTATACAGCAGCCCCAGAGGTATATGCAGCCCCAGAGGTATATGCAGCCCCATATGCAGCCCCAGAGGTATATGCAGCCCCATAGGTATATGCAGCCCCATAGGTATATGCAGCCCCAGAGGTATATGCAGCCCCAGAGGTATATGCAGCCCCATATACAGCCCCATATACAGCCCCATATGCAGCCCCAGATGCAGCCCCAGAGGTATATACAGCAGCAGCAGCCCCAGTGGTATATACATCAGCAGCCCCAGTGGTAGTATACAGCAGCCCCAGAGGTATATGCAGCCCCAGAGGTATATGCAGCCCCATATGCAGCCCCAGAGGTATATGCAGCCCCAGAGGTATATGCAGCCCCATAGGTATATGCAGCCCCAGAGGTATATGCAGCCCCAGAGGTATATGCAGCCCCAGAGGTATATGCAGCCCCATATACAGCCCCATATACAGCCCCAGATGCAGCCCCAGATGCAGCCCCAGATGCAGCCCCAGAGGTATATACAGCAGCAGCAGCCCCAGTGGTATATACATCAGCAGCCCCAGTGGTAGTATACAGCAGCCCCAGAGGTATATGCAGCCCCAGAGGTATATACAGCCCCAGAGGTATATGCAGCCCCATATGCAGCCCCATATGCAGCCCCAGAGGTATATACAGCAGCAGCAGCCCCAGTGGTATATACATCAGCAGCCCCAGTGGTAGTATACAGCAGCCCAGAGGTATATGCAGCCCCAGAGGTATATACAGCCCCAGAGGTATATGCAGCCCCAGAGTTATATGCAGCCCCATATGCAGCCCCAGAGGTATATACAGCAGCAGCAGCCCCAGGGCTGTATACAGCCGCAGCCCCAGGGCTGTATACAGCAGCAGCCCCAGGGCTGTATACAGCCGCAGCCCCAGCGCTGTATACAGCCGCAGCCCCAGGGCTGTATACAGCCGCAGCCCCGGAGGTATACAGGCCCCCCATCAAGTTCCAGGGCCCCCCCCACCTTGCGCGCAGCCTGTAAAGGAAAATCATACTTACCAGTGTCCAGTCGCGCCGTCCGCAGCTGCCGACATGACGATCCCGGGCTCCATTCAGCGTCTTCCGGCTTCCGACTTCCTGTGCGCGCGGGCAATGACGTCATTGCCCGCGACTACAGGAAATGCGGAAGACGCTGAATGGAGCCCGGGATCGTCATGTCGGCAGCTGCGGACGGCGCGACTGGACACTGGTAAGTATGATTTTCCTTTACAGGCTGCGCGCAAGGTGGGGGGGGCCCTGGAACTTGATGGGGGGCCTGTATACCTCCGGGGCTGCTGCGGTATTTTTTTATTTTTTTTTATATACTCGCGTATAAGCCGAGGGGGAACTTTTCAGCCCAAATTTTGGGCTGAAAAACTCGGCTTATACGCGAGTATATACGGTACATTAGATAGTGACTGCTCTAATATGGGTTACCTTGATGGTGGTAGAGCAGCTTCGTACTGTCTTTGCAAAAAATGTACTAACAACAGTAAATACACTGTTATTGACATTTTTTATCAGCACTTGCTTTTTTACTACTATCTTTACAGCAGAGTATTTCTACACGTTGTTTTACTGTGCTTTTTTGTGATCCAGTTTTTGGTGGTGTGAACACGGCCTCCTTATAGACCTGTTTACTTTATTGATGGCTCATTTGTAATTGTCTAAATTAGTTTTCTTGCTCTGCAAGATAAAGGAGTGTCTCCACCCCTTCCTTAGTGAGCCATGCACATAAGAAGCCGCTTCTGCACTCTGGCCTGCCTGCATCCTCCATCTATAGGTACTATACACATGATCAGGTTTTAAATACTTAATAATTTAAATTAGGTAGGGACTGCTCGAAAATGAGTTACCTTGACAGTGGTAGAGCAGCTTCGTACTTTCTTTGCAAAAAGCGTATTAACTAAATACCCGGTTATTGCCATTTTTTATCAGTACTTGCTTTTTTACTACTATCTTTACAGCAGAGTATGTTTACACGTTGTTTTACTGTGCTTTTTATGATCCAGTTTTTGGTGGTGTGAACACGGCCTCCTTATAGACCTGTTTACTTTATTGATGGCTCATTTGTAATTGTCTAAATTAGTTTTCTTGCTCTGCAAGATAAAGGAGTGTCTCCACCCCTTCCTTAGTGAGCCATGCACATAAGAAGCCGCTTCTGCACTCTGGCCTGCCTGCATCCTCCATCTATAGGTACTATACACATGATCAGGTTTTAAATACTTAATAATTTAAATTAGGTAGGGACTGCTCGAAAATGAGTTACCTTGACAGTGGTAGAGCAGCTTCGTACTTTCTTTGCAAAAAGCGTATTAACTAAATACCCGGTTATTGCCATTTTTTATCAGTACTTGCTTTTTTACTACTATCTTTACAGCAGAGTATGTTTACACGTTGTTTTACTGTGCTTTTTATGATCCAGTTTTTGGTGGTGTGAACACGGCCTTATAGACCTGTTCACTTTGTGCATGGCTCATTTGTAATTGTCTAAATCTATAATGTGACATTTACCCAACAGATGTTGTGAATGTTGATGTCGGTAGTCTTACAGTGGACATAGAGGAGAGAGTCAAGAATAGGCGCATCTCAGGAAGGTATTTTATTATTATTATTTTTTACACACACCCCTTCTTAAAAGTAGTGAAAAACTACTTTTATGGCATATCCAGCAGGCCCAACTTGACCAAATGCAGTGTCCATCTGAATTACAGGTAATGATGGGCATTCCGGACAGACTAAATGCAAACCACACTCTAAGGCAGAACCCCGAGATATTCAGACACCCTTTAACCCCTAGACAGTGATCTGGCTTTACTGCAAGGTCCAGGGTGTTGCTTCCAATAGATTGGTTGCAGTCCAGATACAGATAAGCCGCCAAGCAGAGTCAAACCCGAGAGGCCAGAAAAGTATAAAATTGTTAGGTTGGAGAATAGTACAAAATCAGGCAGAAAGCAATCCGGAAAATCAATAATACTAAGCAGGATAACAACAAGTGAACCAGGAAGTATTTCTGGCAACGATCCAAAGAACACAGAGGATTCAAATAAATTAAATGGCTTAAGTCAGAGTTAATGACTGCAGCTGGGCAGCCATACAACACATCCACAAGTCAGACTTTTACATCACCAGCCCCACCTTTGGAGTAAACACGGCTGCACCTGGTGACAGATGCAGAAGTTGCAGGAGCAGGCTCTGGGTATGGTGACACCAATATGATTCATGCTATTGTGGAGATGATTGTGCATCACAGTACCATTGGAAGGATGTTGCTTATTAGAACCAATTACTCTATGAAGGTTTTCGAAGTGAAAAATGAAACAAAACAAAAGGAATAGAAAAAGGAATTCGAAGTGTAATCCAATATGCAGTTTTATTTATGTGAATAAAATTCCATCATCCATATGGCAGGGGGGCAGCGCGAGTTGAAGCCAATGCGTTTCAACGAAAGGTCTTATTCATGGCTATACCTGGGGTGGATCCGGCAGCCATTTTAAAGGCACAAGCCATCACCTGCCCCAACACACAGCTGATATTGATAATATAAAGCCATCACCCGCTCCAACACACAGTTGATATAGATAATCCCCAGATATAGCCATGAATAAGACCATTAATTGAAACGCGTTGGCTTCAACTCGCGCTGTCCCCCTGCCATATGGATGATGGAATTTTATTCACTTAAATAAAACTCCATATTGGATTACACTTCGCTGGAATTCCCTTTTCTATTGATCTGTCCCGGCTCCAGGGCGGCACGGCAGTGCGGAGGTGTATCCAGGATGAAGGACACTATTTTTACCGGTGAGCTGCCATTTCCTTTCCCTTATTCCTGTAATTTAAAAACAAAAGGAAGACACATTATCTCCACAAATATGGAAGGTTTTGAACTTTGAGCCCCATAGCGATATTACCTGATATGCCGCTATACTACCCATGAAGCAAAGTCAAGGATTAAAGGGATCCTGTCACCTCCAAAACGCCTCCTAAGCTATCAAAACATGTCCCTGCAGCATCCCATCACTAATCTCACACTTCTTTTGTCTCCTAAAAGCATCCTGTGAAAGTGGAGAAAAACGTTTTTATACTTACTCATTAGTGATTATTATTAGCAGGGGCCATATTCTTTAGCCCTTAGGACATGTTGTTTAGCAGCTCCAGGATCCACCCTCTCTCTGTCTGTGCTGCTGTGAAACTGAAACTGAAGGCAGGACTAATGATTTGCATTCTGTGAGTGATAGAGAGGGGGGAGGGCAATGCCTGCACATCACAGCAGAGCACACAGACAGAGAGAGAGGGTGGATCCTGGAGCTGCACAACAGCCCGCCTTGGTGACCAAAGAATAGTCACTCTGCTAATTATAATCACTAATGAGTAAGTATTAAAACGTTTTTGTGCACTTTCACAGGATGCTTTTAGGAGACAAAAGGAGTGTGAGATTAGTGATAGGATGGTGCAGGGACGTGTTTTGCTAGCTTAGGAGGCTTTCTGGAGGTGACAGGATCCCTTTAAAAAAGAAACGTTCTGAAGCGGCATATGACATGATAGCGGCCCACTGTAAATCTGCCATTTTGCTCTAAAAAAGAAAAGCGGAGATGTAATAAATCCAGTGACTTTAAATGCTCTTCACGTTTACTAGTGAAGTGTGACAACTATTATTATCATATAGATATTTTCCCGAGTTACACTTAGGAGAGCCGGTGATGGATTTTATACTGATAAAGTCATCAATATCTTCTGCTGAACTCTATGCTCAGAACAGCGAGCACAGCTGGCGCTAGTGTTATAAAATAGGCAACGGGAGATTTATAGCCACGTTTACAAGGAGAGGGGCGCGCTTTAAGCTTAGAGCCACATAGCCGGAGATAGGAGTTTTTTTCTATAACTTTTAATGCAAAAAATAAAAGGATCTGGTGTAAAAGTGCAGCTCAGTCAGGATCTGGTATTTAGTGAGTAAAGGGATTTGGTTATATATCTATGTTACAGGCAGTTTATCATCAGAAAATGGCCGTCAGGTTTTTGTGTTTATGTTTTTGTTTTTTTTAATTGCTAATGTTTTTTTGTCATGCTCTATACTAAAAAATGTAATTTGTAATGCAATTTTGACAATGGCCACTAGGGCTATTTTAAACTCATAGTTTCAGGATGAATTTTCAGCATGTTCCTTATCAGCAGAGGTTGAACTGAGAAATTTGAATGCCTCTATATATTGCTGATAACACAGGATCCGCCTATTACAACTGGCAATATCACAGCTGACCCTCTCCCCCTTCCTTCACAACGACCTGTGCACATGCCCCTTAGATGCTTCAATAGAACTTTGAAGATGAGATGACCCTTGTAGGGCTCCCAGGATTCCAACATATGTTTCCAGGTAGAAAAAGAATAGTCTGTATCAAAGAAAGAGTCTCTGTTCCATGTAGACTGCTCTGCAGTTTCGGTGAACTGCTCTGCAGTAGTTTGAATGTGTTTATTTCTGTTGGTACCTTCAGGGTTAATATTAGTAGCTGTAGTTGCAGTATTATCTGTCCATGGTACTGGCTGTGGCTCTTATGGTGAGTTGCTGTTGTCCACTCCACCATCCTTTAAGTAGTCCCTTTACCCATTAGCTGGTGTCGCTGATAGAGTTTATTCTCTTAAAAGACCGTTAGCTGTGCTGACGCTGAGTGCTGTTCTGCTGGTGCTTTCTTGCTGTGTAGCTTTGGGGAGATTGCCATCTTACTAGGAGTTGTTGTCCTTTTTCCGGTCCATGAGTGGAGGTGAGGGGGCTGTAGCCTAGTGCTGGTCAGCAGCAGGGCATGGATGTCAGCCCAGACATGCTCACCTTTAGAGGTACTTCTGAGAAAAGGGTCAACTAGAGACCCCCAGTCTAAGGGTCAGACTAATTCTCCTGATCTGCTTTTGCCATCACTGCCATCCTACTACCTTATCTCCTTGTCCGCTACTAGTTAGCAACTACCTGCCTGGCAATTCTTCGACCAATGAAAATAATAATTCTAATTATATTTCCTATTCAGCTGAGATACAAATTAGGGATATAAACAGTATGTTAAAATAATGTATGTCACGTGTAGACTGCTCTGCAGCAGTTAAAATTTGTTTACTTCTGTTGGTACCTTAAGGGTTGATAACTGTAGCAGTGTTAGCTGTCCATGGTATTAGCTGGCTGTAGCTCTCCAGGTGAGCTGCTGCTGTGTTTCAGATGGTGCCGTTGTCCACTCTCCCAACCTTTAAATAGTCCCATTACCCATCAGCTGGTGTCGCTGAAAGAGTTCATTCACTCTTTAAACTGTGATCAGTGTTATGCTGTATACAGTTTCTGCTGGAAGCTGTCTTTCCCTTGGAGTTGCTTTTCCTATCTCAATACCTGGGTGGAGTTGCTGTGACTATCCTGATCCCTGGGTGGAGATGAGGGGCTGTTAGCCGAGGGCTGGTCAGGAGCAGGGCAGGGGTGGCGACCCAGACATCCTCACCTTTAGGGGTACTTCTGGGAACAGAGTCAGATATGGACCCCCAATCTAAAGGTCAGACTAGTTCTCCTGATCACCTTTAGCCCATCACTGCCATCCTGCTTCCATATCCCTTTGTCTTTTATAGCCACCCGTGACAATGTACAGCATTAGACAAAGCAGCGTTTTTAAATTGCATGTATAAAGTATTTGTTGAGAAAATGCTACTTGATGAAAGTAAATGGTTTAGAAATGTATGACTTTACAAAAGGAGAATGAGATTTTTGTGCACTTCACAGTGTATTAGAAGAAGGAATCAGCTCATGGCAGAGCCGAAATGCTCCAGTTCTCTTAGGGTCATATCGGTAAGAATTGAAAACATTGCTGTGTTCTTGCTGTCTGTCAGTTAGACTTCACATAAAATGTTTTTATTTCTGTACACTCTACCTTTGAACTTTTAGAACATTCTTTTGAAGAATCACAGTTATGCTCATGGTCACGTCAAGCTGTCACCAGTATGTGATGCATTGATGATCCACAATGTAGTAATGAAAATATCTCTACACTTCTTTTATACAAACGTTTCTAACATCAGAAGCCCCATAGTCACCAAAGTCTTGACCTTCTGATATTCTAGACCAGCAGGTTTTGGCAACATCCCATCATCAATAGTTGTTTTTTTCTCTTTCTGTGCATCAAATATTAAGTTTATTTGGAGAAAATATCTGAAGACATTCTAATTCTTCGTATGTTATATTTTGAAATTGACCACTGCTCTTATAATATTATGCCTCACTCTCTGAGAACAAAATCACAAGGAAGCCCATCCCATTTATTTCAACCAGTGTTATGGCACAATATTGGGAATTACTGCCATGATTGATTGGAGTCAGGAACCTAAACTCAATTTATGACCAACTGTTAATCTACTGGTACTTGTCACGCATGAAACGGATGAAAGGAAAGGAGCAGGAAAGGATTATGGGCAAGCGTGACTAGGAGGCTAGTCTGGCCCTGGACTTGGGGTCCCTGACTAGCCCTGTTCCTGAAGGTACCTCAGAAGGTGAGGAGGTTCGGGCCACCACCCTATCCCTAAAATCCTCAACCTGCTCTCAGCTAAGAGCCCCTACCTCCACCCACAGGCCAGTAAAAGGACACCATTCCAAATGAAAGGCATTACAGCTGCTCCAACAGCACGTCATCACAGCATGGGTCCTAGATTAAAATGAACTAAATCTGCAATATCTGGTGGAGGGAAGCAGAATTACTTAAGGCTGAGGGGGTGGAGAGCAGAAGGCTCAGACACACCCCTTCGCCTCTACCTCCACATGCAGAGCCGCAGAAGCAGACTAAGGAAAAAAAACAAATAAATAGTGTAGCGATGGAGAGGGCCATGACGATGAGAAGCATACTGCCACTTTAAGAGACTGTGCCCCTCTGAAGACATCATTGATTCAATTGTATTGTGTGTATAATTTAATGACAAAGAATGTATTAAACAAACTGTAAGATAGAGATAGGAATAATGTATTAGGTGTTAGATAATGGTGTATTATAAGGCATATGATGTAGGTAGAATATAATGTGTAGTACAAACCGTATACTTAGCAGAGCTATATGCAGTTATTATATATATTATAAACTGAAAGTAGGAGAGAGGAGAAGATTTGGAAAGACCTTATGTAGGCTAAAGGTGAAACTCTTATACAGACTATGGCAGGGAACAAAATAGTTAAAGTCTGGGAAGAGTCACAGGGGGAGTTGCCAGTCTGTAGACAAGGAGAGGCAGAGAATATTTTAGGAGTCTGAAGCAAGGAGAGAACAGCACAAGAGAGTCCAGTACTGGTTCTGTGTAGGAAGCCAAGTGGACAGAAAGCAGCAAGTCCTCAAGTAAGCAAGGTGGGGGTGACTGAACCTCAGAAGCTAGGAAGCTGGAGAAGGTTAGTGAGTTGAATTGAATGAAGTTGATGTGAATCCAGTGAAGTGGTCAGAATATAGGGAGAGTCCCAGCTGATGCAAAGAGGGAGAAAAGGGCCGTGTTGAGCGTTCTCCTGCCTGGAATCACTGGCTATTTTAAATGACATGAAGTAAGCCTAATCCACTTGACTAGAAAAGAAATGTCCACAAGTATATGCTGTCACCAATAACCATTAAGCTTGTGCCTCTGTCTTACATAGAAGATAATAAGTTTACTGTCTGCTGCATAATGTTCATCCAAGTTGTGCACAGTAAAGTTTGCCTTGCTTTTACCAACGTCTCTGTCGTCCCTCCCTGGCACACTTGGGGACCCGGTGTAGAGTGTGACAAGACCAGTCTGAAGGCACCACAAGTAAGTTCATCAGCACACACACACACCAGGGACTCATGGTTTAATGTAGTGTGCCACGGTGAACCATTCACAGCACCAGCCTATTGCTACCACTGCCCCAGTGAACCCTGGCATTGCTTCAATAGCACAGCAGCAACACTCCAGGACAGCAAAGGCATTCAATATATGACAGTACTTCATTATTTCTTCTATGACCGCCACCCTTTGCTCTGCTTTACATTGGGTTTCACAAGTAGCCCAGGGGGTCTAAGTGACATCATCACCCAATACATTTTAAGACCCACTTAATCATGTGTGTTTGTGTATTCAGTCAATATTCAGTGTTGTGTTCAGTTGCAGTTTGTCTTGGTGTTTGTTTGCCACCATCTAGTTTTTGTTGGCTACAATCATGTTTGCAGACTCCTGTGGTTCTACAACCTGTATCTGGTTCAGGCCCCCATCTGCCTTCCTAGCATTGCTTCATTCTGTTTGTTCACAGTGATCTGCAGATTAGTGGATCTACCTCATCAGGTGAGCCCTAACACAAAGTGTTAAAGACAGATAATTAGATGAATCGTTAAATGTTATTGGTCAAAAAAAGAAGGCGCAAATTCTATAAGCTTCCAAGATTTGAGTATCAGGAATGCAACTTAGGGGGCAAATACAAAGATGTCCATTATCGAGTTGAAGGCGTATAACAGATATTAATAAGGTCTCCACGGTGTTTATGTTTGATCAACCAGAAAACTTGAAGTAGTTTCTCCTTTACTCACTTGCCATTATCGGTAGGTTTAATTTCTACCTCTTTGCTGTAGGATTGTAACTCTGGTTCTTGCCAGAAAATGTCATCTCTAGACAATCTGATTCTCGATATCTATTATATCAATGTCAACCGCTATTCTTGTCATGTCACCTTTTGCTTTCCAATGACAAAACCACAAGGGGATAAATTGTAGTGTACACAGCTTTCCATGATAATGAGGAGAATGTTCCAATTTTTGATTTTCTTTCACTCATTCCACTCAATACCAATGGAGCAAAGAGGACTGTGCCCCTTTGTTACGCGTGATAATAACAGACAAAGGGGTAAGGTATGAAGATAGCAATGATGGCCAAAAGGTAGTCAGGGGAACTAGTCTGACCCTTAGACTTTGGTTTCACGGCTGACCCTGTTCACAGAAGTATCTCTAAAGGTGAGGCTGTCTGGGCCACCATCTTTGCCCTGCTCCTGACAGGGATAAGCACAGCAACTCCAGATAAATGGCAATCTCCCCGAAGCTACAAGCACGGCTTCAGCAGAGCAACACATGACATCTACTCAGCACACGGTCTTTGAAGAGAATGAACTCTTTCACTGACACCAGCTGATGTGTGATGGGATATTTTAAAGACTGGGGAAGTGAACAAAATCATCACCTGACATACCCTGCAGCAACTTACCTGGAGAGCCACAGAAGTTAACTCTTAATAGAGTAAAGGAATTAACTCCATTCAACTACTGCAGAGCAATTCACAGAGACTGCAGAGAGCAGTCTACACGTAACGCCCTTTACAATGGTCTAATAACAGCTGCATATGGCTGGTCTTGTCTGGACTTTGTAAAACTTTTCTAGGCCTTTCTTAGTCTTAAGAAACGTGTGTCGAAGCATTTTTTGCAATATGGCACATTGGTGAGAGATGCATGCAAAATTATAAAAAAGAATAGTATGTACATTTGTATTTATATGTCTCTATATTGTTCTGCAGATCAGCTTCTCCATTCCTTCATATTATTGGACTTTTTTTTGCAAATCCCAGCCACGTAAACCCACGCTTGTCATTCGAAGAGTAGATTAATCATTTATGATTTTATGCTCCAGTGAGGAAAAAAATGTAAGATGGCTATGACAGATACAAGCTTTTACTTCATGGCCAAACAAACAAGCTTCCTCCCCACTGGTGATGGAATCTCGAAGACACTTGCTGCGTTTTCAGTCTAGCACGAGCACAATGTCAATGGGTAAAATATTGTTTGCAGTCTTTGCACATACATTACAAAGATTAGGAGTATTGGAATGATTTGCAGAACGTAAGATGCACATTGAAGAATTGGCTCTCGTAACATAATGCTCGTTGACCGAGAGAGCGGGTTGATTCCCTGATGGTCAATCAGAGATATTCTGGACATCTGTGTGACTCACATCACGGTGGAGGTCCTGATTCCTAGAAGACAGCCACTAAAATGCCATTTCTCCATGTAAATATCTTTCACTTTGCTTCCTAGACTGAACATTTCACTTGAGAGAAACAGAACTGAGGTTCACAGATGCTGCCAAACTGCAAAGGTTTATTAAACATTTTGGAATATTGATAAGAACTTTGACTTTAGAATGAAACTTCAAAAATTTGAGATGTTCAAAAATTGTCTAATGGTAACGCCACATGTTTCAACATCGCCGGCGATATCACCCGAAAGTGACGTAACATCGCTGTTGCCGTTGATGTCACTCGTGCGTTGGTACGTGTAACGTGGCAATTCAATGCCGATAAGTTGCCTCAGTCGAGTCGCCAGGTTCCAGTGCATGTAGTGAAACCTGGCGATGTTGCATAGGCGATCTGTTGTGATTGCTCTGTGTGACATGGCGATAGTGATGATAAAAGCAATGTCAGACATTGTCGAAGCTATCCCATAGGCATGTCTGGGCGTAGTTTCAACCTGGCCCGGTGTGCGGAGATTGGTGGCAGCTCGTGCGTTCCAATTGGTAGTTCTTATCCATATTTGATGATCTGTGCGTCCATCAGCAGACTCATCTTCTCCAATAGTGCTGAAAGGGCTTGTAACAAGGAGCATCAATACAAGTCTGCAGGCAATAAGCTTAGCCTTTGTGTTGCGTAGCGGAATCGCCTCCGGGTATCGGGTGGCGTAATCGACGATTACGAGGATGTGTTGGTGGCCCCGTGCCGATTTAACTATGGGTCCTACCAAATCCATGGCAATCTGTTCGAAAGGCTCCTCTATAATCGGTAGAGGTACCAATGGACTCCGGAAAGTTGCGATGGGTGTGGTCAAGTGACATTACGGGCAGGAGTCGCAGAACCTCTGGACATCCGCATACACTCCCGGCCAGAAGAATCGCCGCAAGATGCGCTCTTGCATTTTTTTAGTCCCCAGGTGTCCCCACAGCAGGTGGGAGTGGGCCATCTCTAGGACTGCCCGGCGGTGTGTCTGTGGTACTACCAGTTGTTCCACGACCTCCTCCCGGATTTTGTCCACCCTATAGAGCAACTCTCGGTCGACCACCATGCGTGGAAAAACATTCTTGGCCCCCGGTTGCTGAGCCACCCCATTTATTTCTATTACCCTTTCTCGTGCCCAGGTCAGGCTGGGATCCTGCAGCTGAGCTGTCCTAAACGCTCCCCGGGGCACTTCCAGCTCGGGAATCGATTGGGTTTCCTCGACCTCTCCTGCCAATACCTCTAGGGGGAACCTATCGAGGTGACACTCTATCCCTAGGTTGGTGACCCCTACGGCAGGTACCCCAGACTCGGGATCATCGGGTTTGGCACCCGGATCCAATGGTGTTTGCGGAGGGCTACTCCTCCTACCCCATAGGGACCAAAACAATGGTAAATCTCTTCCCAGCACAATCCCATGAGGTAGAGTCTTCAGCACTCCGACCACATGGCTTACCTTCCCACATGGAGTGGAAAAAGATACCTCCATGGTCGGATACTCACGGAGGTCCCCATGTATACATCTGACTCCGATCTTTCCCCAGTGGGTTCCAACCCAGGAAGTAATGACCTATGAACCAGAGTCACCAAACTGCCTGAGTCCAGGAGAGCCTCTGCTCCGTGTCCATTAACGAGCACCGGGCACAACTGGGGTTCCATTGTGGGACCAACCACATCTGCGGCGAGCACGGTGCTGGCATACATAGAAACTCGGCGTGTAAACCTGCAGTCCATGAGTTCAACCGCCAGAGGACAATAGGCCGCCACATGTCCTGGCCCTTTGCATCGCCCCACCACCTAGCAGTGGCACCACCAGTCCAGAAGCCCCCTCTAGGGGAGCCTGGTCTCCAGCCGGGCTCACCCGGAGTAACCACTCAGCGGGAGCTTTTATAGGATGGTCCCCAGCAGAGGGACGTGCACCTTTTCCCGGTTTCGGAGGCCGACGAGACAGACATAGGGGGGTGGAGTCCCGTATGAACTCCTGGGTGGCTGTATACCTTTCAATCAGGCTAACCACCTGGTCCAGGGCACCTGGGTCCCCTTGCCCCATCCAACGCTGTATAGCGACTGGCAGAGTTCATACCAGCCGGTCGAGCACCACCCTCTCCACCATCTGGCTCGGAGACAAGATCTCAGCCTGGAGCTACCGTTTTACCAGCTGCAGTAAGTCATATGCTTGAGATCGAGCCGGTTTCGATTCCACAAAGGACAACAAAAACACCCGTTGGGCTCTCACATAGGTATTGACCCCCAGTTGAGCAAGGATCTCACCTTTTAGATTCCCGTAGTCCTGCGCATCCTCGCAACTGAGGTCAGAGTATGCCTTATGTGCATCGCCCATCAGAAACGGCGCCACTACTTCAGCCCACTGGCCAGCTGGAAGGCCTTCCCGTTCCGCGGTGCGCTCATAGACGGTGAGGAATGCTTCCACGTCGTCCTCCGTACTCAGCTTCCTTAATGTTGATCGAACCCGTTCCCGGGTTTCACGCCGGTTTGGGGAAGGCGCTGATGGCGGGTCTCGCAGTGCCATAATTTGCAGTAGGAGCAGTTCATTAGTTTTCTGTTGTTGTGAAACTGCTCCTATTGCCGCAGCTGCTGCTCCTGTTGTCTCTGCTGGGTAAGCACCCACTGCTTGAGGAGTTCCTCCATATTGGCGGCAGACCTGAACTGTAGCTTTGCCAGCTTGAGTATGAACATGCAGTCCGTGGGGTATGCCATAGTTCAGGTTGCCCGCATTCTCCACCATATGTGAGGTAGCTCCGGGGTTGCAAGACAAACGGCAGTGAGCCCGGTATCAGTTCATACAGTACCCAGATTTATTGATGAGGCACAGAAGTTGCACAAGCTGCCAGGTTCCGGGATGCAGCCGGGTACAATGTATACATCCACCGTCCAGTAACATGGACCCTTCGGGTTAGGAGTTCCCTCCGGTCTAGATCGCACTGGGTTCCTGGGTTAGGCCATGTTGTAATAGCACACAGCCTCTCACAGCCCTGACCTGACCGCTCAGCAGGTCCTTCTGCCTCAGCTCAGGCCGAAGCTCTCCACAGAGAACCCCGCCCTGTCTCCTAATCTAGCATTTAACCCCGTGTCTCCCTCCGGGGAAAACCTACAAGACCCGGCCTGGAGTGGAGCATCCCTCTATCCTACCTTCCATACCGGGTTCAATACGTAACAGTGCACATTCTGGGGGACACATAGCGGCCCTCGCATATGGTCCTCCTCACTGTCTCACAGTTGGTTAAAATCCATATTTGACACATACGAAAGAGCTAGGCTTCAAATGCAGTTGTAGCGACCAATCACAGTGTTATGGGCATAGTAAAACACACTGTGGCACGCCTACCTCCTAGCCACGCCCCAAAAAAACCCCACATTGCTCATGAGGTTGCCCTGTGTGATGCGGCAACGTCCACCGACAACTTCAACTCCCAAGTTGCTCAGGCGATTCCCAAAACCTGCGCGCACCCATGAGTTGCCAGCGATATCGCCGGCGATGTTGAAAAGTGTCACGGTACCATAAATGTCTAACTTATTGAAAATAATACTTACTGCTATCATTGTACAATGTATGACCCATTGTTTGTCATATGAATAAATATAATGTGGTCTTGTTTTGTAGGTTATTATAATTAGTATTTTTTTTTTTAGAAATTCCATAGTTGAATAAAAAAGACATACCTAATGGACAATGGACAAACTAACAATGATAGACTGGTACAGAGGGGAGAGGGCCCTGCCCTTTTGGGCTCACATTCTACAGGATGAGGAGGAGGGGGACAGTAGGGTAGGGAGCTGCAGCATCTCTGAAGGTGGTGAGGTGAGTTATTGCAGGCTATAAGCTTTCATGACCTTCCTGAATGTGGTGGATAACTGAACATGTACCACATCTCCACCAGTGCCTGCTCCTGCGACATCTGCTTCTGTCATTAGGTACTTCTTTATTCACTCTGTAGATGGTACAAGTGATAGAGGAGAAGTCAGGGCCCAAAACTGTTGGAAAGTGAAGGCTCTGCCCATCTACTAAGGTTAGAGTGACTGTGATTCGCAATACTTTCCAGCCGGACAGAGTGGGTGTGTGTGCTGTCCAGCTGACGTCCCATGATGACCCGTTCACTGGAGTCTATGCTGAGTAAGAGCTTAAAGTAAGGTGTCTCCTGGGAAAGCTTCCTCAAGACCAGGGAAGGGTATCAACGAAGGAAGGGTTGTATCCACACACACAATACTACAATACTCATACTCAGTTACCGGGGGTGACCCAGAAGGTCTGGCTGAATTAATCATTGGTTCCACTCCAAACTGCCTGTTCCTTGTCTTGGTTCACTCTGGGGGACTCTCCTACTAAGCTACACCGCAGGCCCTTTTTATTGACTAGGCCTCACCCCAAAGGAGTTTAAATAATTATCATTAATAACTTTCTGGCACCGGGTAGCAATCTTCAACTTGACCACCAGGTGGTTGCAAACATGTAATTGCACTAATCAACTGTACACATGAATACATAACATTACAACACTTACACACATCCAGGTATACACCATGCTCTCCAGAATAAAGGGGAAGGGAAGAACCCTAGACCCCCTTACACTTGCAGAATTATGACATTATAAGCAGCCTAGTCAAATAGACACACAGGAGCATAGCTCACGACCAACTCTCAATGGTAAGAATAGTTGGAGACCCAAGATCTATAGGATATCCTTAAATCATGTCCTGTTAGTACTATTAGTTAATATATATTGATCTATCTGACCAATGGATGGGAGTTAGGCTCAGGTTTAAGCAGTGGTTAAAGTTGGTAAGTTGGTACCAATTCAGGAGGTAAAGTAATGGACCAATTGGGGAACAGAAGAAAATGACAGGCAAAGTCAATAACTGTGAGCACCGTGGCCAAAATCAGAGCGATTTAGGCAAACAGTCAACTAGAATGATCTCGGACAAGGACGGAAAGAAGAAAATATAGGAACGGGAAGTCAGGTCCTAGGAATATAGGATCACGAGTGCAACATCAGAAGCTTAGGATCAGGGATCAGCAATGTATGGCTTAAAAACAAAAAAATACATAAGGTATGTTATCTTAGAACGCTATATGATTTTGTAGTACAAGTGAGATACAGATTCATATTTCAGTATTGTGCTAAGGTATGAAAAACTATTGCAGAACTTGAAATAGAGAAATGAGGCGTGTGTCTTTTCCCTCTGATGCCAACCCCACCGGGGACCATAGGAACAGTGGCGGACCTATGGCCCCGAGGGCCCTGGTGCAGCCATGCTGAGGAGTGGGGGGGGGGAGGGTTGGTGCTGGCGGCCAGCGGCTCTCCTACCTGCGCTGCTGAGCGGGCATATGCATTCCTGGGAGCCCGGATCCTGGGGGCCGGGACGTCAGAAGAGAGGAGGGGTGGGATCAGGCATGGGAAGCAGGAAGCTTCCCTTGCCTGACCCTCCTCTCCTCTGACATCGGGTTACGGAGGTCGGCTGGGGCCCCCCTGCAGGCTTGAGGGGCCCCCTAGCCGGTCGGGGCCCTGGTGCAGCTGAACCAGCTGCACCACGTTAGGTCCGCCCCTGCATAGGAAGACTCTTGTAGTTCTGTAGGGTCAGAAGTCAACATATGAATATGGAAGGTGGATTGAAATCAAGAATTTAAACACAGGAATTAGGGGTTTAAGAGGGATGGGAGCAACCAGAGCTGTGAACGCCTTTGTCTACATATTCTTCATACGTGACAACAATGCATATGATGCTTCTAGCAAACCATGTTATGTTGATCTTGACACAGAATGCAGTGCATGGATATATGACACGACTGAACAATAAATTGACACGTTCATTCTATTCCAAATATTCATCCATTCATCGATTTGTGTCTGGAGCAGGAGTGCTGTCTAGTTTAGCATATTCTTTGTTCAGCACGGCACAATGATTTCTATAGCCGTTGAATAGCTCCTGGTCCCTCGGATTATACAGTTTCATCTGTTAACAATGTAGAGTGACGTTCATTGCAAAAAAAAAAACATTTTTGGAGCTTACAGGGTTAAAAAGGAAAATAACAAATGTTAATTTAAAAAAATATATATTTAGCAGGTGATAAGTATGCAAGAATTGCCAAACTGATTGACCTCTGCTCTTCCTTATGACACATTTTCCGCAAAAACAGTTTTGATTTTCAATTAGAAATGTTGGCGAATCTCCCGATTAGATGATTATTTATAACAATGTGGAATCAAAAAATATACTAAATAGAGATAATTCTATGATTTCTTACGGAGATTAATGTAAGAAGTGAGAGCAGCCGTTCATCTGTCATGAGATTACCTGTATGGTTGGGTATTTTACATATGTTGGAGGGAAAGGATTGAAATCACCTTGTAATTCCTACAGTGTCTGACCTCTTCCTATTTTCTTATAGTCCGACAATGCTCATTCAGCTGAAGTGTATTGCAGTGCAGAGACCCCTTGGTTCCCTGCACTGCAATACATGCTGCTGCTGGATAATCAGAGGCCGGCAGCTGACATCAGCGTGGCAGACATTGGAGTCGCATGGCAATAAAGTTATGCATCGCCATAGCAGGCATGCTGATGTCAGCTGCCGGTCCCGCCGGTGGGTACAGAGGAGGACGCCACACATAGTGTGAGCATGGGAGATGAGTAGAATATTTTTTTCTAATGTGTTAAAGAGGACCGGTCACCCCACTGCTGCATGGGGGAAGGCATATATGCTGCATTCAGGGAAGGGGTCTCCCATGGCTCTAGCCCCCTGTACCCTGAGAAATACACCTTAGAAAGCTTACAGACAACTAGTCTAATGGGTTGGATCTTATTACCAGCTCTCTCAGTGTTTGTTTCTCCCCCTCTATGTGAATGCCGCCACCTCCTGTTCTACCCTCCTCTGTCAATCATGCTGCCGTGCAGAGCGGCATTGCGTGGCGTCAGCGGCAGAGCCCGCCCTGCTTTATGCAGTATTCAAACAGCAGGGCGGGCTCTGCCACTGACGTCACACAATGCCGCTTTGTGCGGCAGCGTGATTGACACAGGAGGGCAGGACAGGAGGTGGCAACATTCCATAGAGAGGAAAGAACAAACACGTTGGTGGCTGGAGGCAGGACCGCAGCAACCATTAGCCAAGTTGAGCCTGTTGCACCGCACCCCCCTGCTGTCCTGCCGCCGGCACTGATAGCAGCCCCCCGGGCTTTACTCCCCCACAGATAGCACCACACCCCCCGCTCTTCACCTCTAGCGGCAGGGAGGATTAGTTCACCCCTGGCTGGAGGACTGTCAGCGGCGCAGAGCCGGTAATATGATCCCACCCGTTAGACTAGTTATCTGTAAGCTTTCTAAGGTGTATTTCTTGGGTACAGGGGGCTAGAGCCATGGGGGATCCCTTCCCTGAATAATGTTTACATGCTGAATTCAGTGCTGCATTAACTTTGCCATGCAGCAGGGGGGTGACAGGTCCTCCTTAACGAATAGTGACAAAAGAAGCCCGGTATGGGGGGTATATACCTGGAAGCAGCCTATTATTAGCAGACATATACACCAGGAAGGAACCTAGGATGGGGGATATATGCCAGGATGGGGGACATATATACCAGGATGAGCCCTGGATGTGGGGATATATATATAAATATATATATATACATATACATATATATATATATATATCAGGATGGGTCCAGGTTCAGGGATATATGTAACAGGATGGGAGACTTAAATACCAGGGTGGGATACTTGTGTATCAGAATGGTGGACATATAAACTGGGATGGGAGTATGGAGAATATTTATAAATGAATGGGCTCAGAAAGTTGGTATACATATTAGGATGGAGAGACATATATGCCAGAATGCGGGACATGTATACCAGGATGGGGACCATACATTCCAAGATAGAGACATATATATCAGGATGGGGAACATATATACCAGGATGGGACCAGGATGGGGATACATATACCAGGAAAAGGGCTAGGATGGGTGACATATAAATGAGGATGGGGGACATTTATTCCAGGATCAGAGACCTGTATGTCAGGAGGGGAACATATAAACTAGGATGGGGGATATATATACCAGGATGAGCCCAGGGTGGGTAATATATACACCAATATAAGGAACATATATATTAGAATGGGAAATATATATACCAGAATGGGCGCAGGATAAAGGGCATATATAGCAGGATGGGCTCAGGATGGGGGATGTATTTACCTGGAAGGGGCCCAGGGTGGAGGACATATACACCTGGAAGAGGCCCAAATAAGGGACATATATATCAGGATGGGAGATATAGACACCAAGATGGGGAGCATATATACATCAGGATGGGGAGTATATACCAGGATGGGTTCAATATGGGTGACATCTGTACCTGGAAAGGTTTCAGAATGTGTGACTTTAGTACAGTATAGGGAAGATTACTACATAATAAAGAGGGAGGAGGGGAAACACATATGTCTATATAGGATTTAGAATACTAAAAGGGCGCATACATGTGATCAACACGAGATAGGTCCAAATCTTGCACCAAGGCCAATCAGACAGTAGTTGCACCACTGCTTATCAGCCGGCGGCCTATCCCAAGTAGAACAATGGCATTGCCAGTCCAAATCACACATGCCTGATCAACATCACACCAGACTGTCATACACATTAGACCATCAGATGACCCCTTCTATATTAGCTGGTTCAGCTGACATAAGTTTAATGTGTATGGCCACCCTTAAGCCATCCATACATGTTAGGTAACATTGGCCAAATCCATCAACATTGACGTGTTCTCTCAAAAACGTATGAGAGTCCCGGATACAAGATTGTCGGGGGGATACAATAATGCAACATGTCTGATTTCGGACTGACAGTCCTTTAGTTCTGTAAAGGTTAACCCTTCGCCAAATGAGTTTGATAGTGGTTCTTTCATAAGTGAGTGAGCGTTCCTGTGTATGGGAGAGTCGGAAAGATAGTCGGACAAACAATCGGCCAAACCATCTTTTGGCTGACAACTGTCTAAGGTGTATGGGGGACTTTATAGACAATGTGCGATGATTGACAGGTGTCATTGAAGGTTTGTTTTCATTTTTGAACCTCGTCAATCATTAAAATGTATTGAAGCTGAACTACTACATATAGTAATGGAGAATGGTGGGCTGAAGGTGATTGTGATAGAGCAAGAAAAACAAGAGATTTCTCTAATGACGTACAGCTTTCTTAATAGTACTAATGCCTCGGGTTTGGTTCTATTTCATTTGAACAATATAATATTCACCACTAATCCATCACAACTGCATAAAAAAGAACCTGCAATACATTTATGGTCTTTGTTTTAGCCTGAATGGAAGCAGAGAATGGAGGCTTAATCAGTTGTCAATGATCCAAACAGATCATTCCTTTATAATATGTGTGACACTCCTGCTCTCCAGTCAGATAATCTATACAATCTAATCAGTCATTTGATCCACAGATCAGGAAATGTCAACACCGCGGAGTGCCTATATCGGCATGTCGTAATCATTCAATGTACCATGCTATTGACCAGAGGGAGCTCCATAACCAAATAAATAAATGTATATGTAGAACCTTTAGTTAGCCACAATTAATCAATTAACAATCAGGCTTATTGATAAAAGCAGTCGATGGTCTCCATTGACCTGTTGTGGTCACCTTGTCACCACATTTACTGGTTTCAGTGATGTAGAAATGTGTTCTGACAGCTCGGGGAACAGTCACTTGGTCTTACAAAATGAAGAGTGTGTGCACAAAAGAGGGTCCTAGAACGAAATCTCAGGATTAACCCAGGCCTTTAAGAGGTAGGCAAGGAACAGACTGGCGATGAGTCAATTTATTTGAGTGCAATTGACCTCTCCTCCTCCCATGTAGTCATCCATACTGCTCCTTTTCACCTTCCCCAGTAGCAAGCATCTTCTATCTATCTATCTGGCCTGCTTCACTCTGGGTTGGGGCTTCCTCCTTGACCAGGTCTTTGACATGAATGTGCACCATGTTTTTGCAGCACACAGTGTGGCACTGACTAGACCACGGGCAACGTATGTCTTGACATTGTGTTGGACCTGGAACCAAATGATGCGCATGAATGGAGAAGGTGAAAAGATGAGGCGCGGAGGACCAGGTGAGCGCTACGGTGAGCATTATTGTTCAGTAATGTAGAATTGTGTTTTGACGGCTCAGGATGAGTTCTCTGTTCTTACAAAATCAAGAATGTATACAAAAATGAAGGTCCTACATCGCAAAATGAACCCGGGCCTTCAAGAGGTAGGAAGGGTAAGGAGTGGAGATGAGGGAATTATTTAAGTGGAATTGACCTCTCCTCCTCCGGTGGCCATCCAGTCCTCCATGCTGCTTCTGTTCACATCTCTTCTACCCAGCCTACTTTACTCTGGGTTGGGGCTTCCACCTTGACAAGGCCTTTCACGTGACTGTGCACCATCTCTCTGCAGCACACAGTGTGGCACTGACTAGACCTCGAGCAACGTGTGTCGTAATGTGTTCATGAAAATGATGCACAAGATCGAAGAAGGCGAAAGATGAAGTGCGGAGGTCCAGGTGACTGATACAGCGAGCATTTTCTTTTTACATCCTATGTTTATTATGCTTTGGGATCTACGGTAGAAAGATCCCATAGCATAATAAGGAAGATCCAATTTGGTGCAAATCACTTTAATTTTAATCAAATTTCCTTTTAAAATTAGAGAAGTTTTGTTAATTTGAATCTTGGCAGATTGATCATATCTAGAGGGAAGAATCATGCTATAGGTAATTGTGCAAGGGAAAACAGTGGGGGCATTCTCACCAAAGACCCCATGGTAGTCACAGAATGGAGATTAGGGCATTTCCAGGTTTGCAGTATTGAAAGCACAGGTTTATGGTGGTGGGAAAACCAGCAATTGACTAGAATCAGAGCATCTTTATTTGTATGGGAGTATATACTGCACATGATGTGATCTGTGCATAGGATATTGTGAAGGTAAGGAAGAAGGTGAGCTGTGACATCTGTAATTGTGCTCTTGTGTTGTTCACTGTTATAGAGATGTCATCAGTCATTGTACAGGAGGAGGTGAGCTGTGATATCACCTATTGTGAATGGTGGATCCAGTGTTATCTATTGTATATAGAGGTGTTATCAGTCATTGTACAGGAGGAGGTGAGCTGTGATATCACCTATTGTGAATGGTGGATCATCTACTGTTCACTATGTGCAGAATTATTAGGCAAAGGAGTATTTTGATCCCATGATACTTTTTATACATGTTGTCCTACTCCAAGCTGTATAGGCTGAGAGCCAACTACCAAGTAAATCAGGTGATGTGCATCTCTGTAATGAGGAGGGGTGTGGTGTAATGACATCAACACCCTATATAAGGTGTGCTTATTATTAGGCAACTTCCTTTCTTTTGACAAAATGCATCAGAAGAGAGATTTGATGAGCTCTGAAAAGTCCAAAATTGTGAGATGTCTTGCAGAGGGATGCAGCAGTCTTGAAATTGCCAAACGTTTGAAGCGTGATCACCGAACAATCAAGTGTTTCATGGCAAATAGCCAACAGGGTCGCAAGAAGCGTGCTGGGCAAAAAAGGTGCAAAATAACCGCCCATGAATTGAGGAAAATCAAGCGTGAAGCTGCCAAGATGCCATTTGCCACCAGTTTTGCCATATTTCAGAGCTGCAACGTTACTGGAGTATCATAAAGCACAAGGTGTGCTATACT